>JAPDPK010000010.1:6635000-6800000 GCA_031772115.1 Heritiera littoralis | reverse complement strand
TTTTATTAAAAATAAAAATAAATAAGTTTTTTTTAAAAAGAAATTAATAATAAAGTTTAAATTTAAATTAAAATAAAAGTCCGATGATGGGACGTTATGGAAGTCACAAGTAGTGATTCCTTAACTGATCCCTAAGTGAGAAGAGTATACTAAATATTGTTAAAAGTATTTAGGTATTTAGTATGATTTTTTCAATAATTTAAATTTTTATAAAAAAAGAAAATGAATAAGTTTTTTTTAAAAAAAAAACAAAGAAATATAAATAAATAAATAAACAAATAAATCAAAAATTCATTTGCATCATTTTTCATCTGTTTGCATCTATGTATTCATGTTAATTTTCGATAAAAATAAGTGTGAATTTTCCGAGGATGAGATTCTATAGAAGTCACAAGTAGTGATTCTTAAGAAATCTCTAGGTGAGGAAAATTATTTCAAATGCTGCCAAAAGTATTGGAGTATTTGATTTAGTTATTCAATACAAAAAGGTTCACATTTATTTTCGAAAAATAAAATTTAACTTTTTAAAATAAAACAAAATAAATTTACAAATAAAAAATGATTTTGAATAAAATTGATTGCAATAAAATAGGAATTGTTTTTAAATATTAAATTAAGATCATTTTATTAAAACCAAAGGATAACACATGATTATTATGGTACCGTTTTTTAACGGGCGTCGTGGGGGTGCTAATCCTTCCCCACGCGTAACCGTACCCCCGAACCCGATTTTTGTTTTCGCAGACAAAAATTTGTCTTTTTAATAAAACTTAATTAATTTTGAGATTTTGTTAAAAAGATAAACATTTTTAGGTGGCCAATCACACCTAGACAAAAAAAGATTGGTGGCGACTCCCATTTTTGTTTTTAAACGCTTTTTTCAAAATTCGTCGAGCGCGAAGCCGTTACGACAGCTTGGCGACTCCACTGGGGACGCTAAGAGGGTCAAACCATTAATTAACCATGCGATATCTTAAATTTTAATTTGATAGTCTTGGTTGACAATTAAATCCAATTTTTATTTCAAAACAAATTTCTTTAAAACTAAACACAACAATTCTTTCATTCATTTTTAATCTTTTGATTCATTACATTCTTTATGCGTGAAGATATTGTAAATAGAGTAGAATATGTACTCATTCATTTTTCATACATAAATGCATTTGCATAACATGAGCTCTATACCCGGGCTCTGTCCTCCTTAGGAGGGAGTAAAGTACCTATGCTCTCGTGAGGTAATCACCTCCGCAATGGCAAGCGAAATACTCCCACTCAAATATGTTCTTTACTAGTCCAGTGTGGACGACAGTAGAGAATGGTTTGGGAACCTTATAGATATGTGAAACCTTAAACCAGCATATAGTGTGTTGTGAGAAGACCAACCTAGGATAGAGCCATCCCACCTTTTGAGAGTGACCTTTGATAGGACATAAATAAGCATTTCATTCTTTATCTGCTTTTATTTCTTTGTTTACATGTTTTATACACATACTGATTCGTATTTGTTTTCTTGTTTTCTTTTGCATAAATCGCCTTGCATCGCATAGTCACATAAGGGGTGTTTTTTTAGCCATGGCTCTCTTCGACCGGGAATTTTTCACTGAATCCATAGAAAGGCTAGCTTGTTCGTCATCTGTGAATGTTCCATGTGATTCTTACAGAGAAGTACAAATTTGGTCCGAAAGGGTTCAACAAGTGAAGGGAGATTGTTTGGCTGGAGATTTTGTGTCCCCACTACCGCAAGAGGTGAATTTGAATTTGAAGCAAAACAACCTGATAGACTTAGCCAATTTATGGAATCAAATCAGCGAGGAGGGGAAGAAGGATTTTCGGGAGAAATATGGCCAAATAGAATCCTTAATTGCTGTGAAAGTTGAAGAACCTATGATTAGAGCAGCCATCCAGTTTTGGGATCCTTCTCACAGGTGCTTTTCCTTCAATGGGTTGGACTTAACACCTACGGTCGAGGAATACTCCGTGTTGTTGGGAATAGATTTGAAAAGTCCGGAGAAGATATATGTTCGAAAGCCAAAGTCCGGATTTCGCAAAAAACTAGCTAAGCTTTTGGGGGTCAGACCAGAGGACGTAGATCTCCATGTGAAGCATAAAGGGTCCAATATTTGTGTACCATGGGATTTTCTTCATGAATTCATCAAGAGGCACATTAATGACGAGCAAGGGTTGACAGTTTTCGCTTTGGCAGTCTATGGTTTGGTTATCTTCCCGAAGATATTAGGACACATAGAAATAGCTGTAATAGATCTCTTCGAGCAAATCGAGAACAATGGAAATCCATCGCCTGCTATTCTAGCTGAAACTTTTAGATCTTTGAATCATTGTAGGCGAAATGAAGAGGGCCGATTTGTGGGATGTATGCAGTTACTTCATTTTTGGGTGAAGAGCCATTTCAAGTGCAAGGAAAAAGCGTTCAAGAGGACGTTCATCCATCACCGTGCCCCGGTCAAAGAGTTCTGCAACAGTAAGTGGCCGAAACCGAAGAACAAGGAAGAATGGGCCGATTTTCTGCAAAGACTCGGGGAAGATCAAGTAGTGTGGATGGCACCATGGATGCCTCATGTGCCCGTCTTGTATCGATGCGGAGAAGAGTCGTGGGTACAACTTTTGGGACCATGGGGAATAGTGAGCTACGCGCCGCTTATGGTACTACGACAATTCGGAGCAAAACAATTCATTCCTCCGACACATGGGCTTAATGAAGTGGAATTTTCTTATGGAGAATCGAAGGCAATGAAGAAAGTTGAGCAAGCTGTTCGATCATGGAAACAAGCACGAAGAATCAACCTTGGACCCCTCTCTGATAAAGCTACCCCAGAATACTCAGTGTGGAGGACAAAGCAAGTGAGGGAGGTAGTTTTTCTCCTTAGAGAATGCAGCATGCCTTTAGAACCGGAAATAGAAGTATCCGAGGCCGAAATCGTCAGGCAACAATTCAAGATAGATGAGGAAAGGTGGAAGCAAGAGAATTTGAGGCTTCGAAGAGAGACGGAACAGCTCAAGTACGAGGCGGAAATGAGAGAAGCCAAGCTCAAGAAGGTCCAACAAGAACACAACGTCACCAACAAGGATCTCAGAAATCTACACCTAGAAAACAAGAAGTTAAGATCTGAAATGAGGGTTGGAGGAATCATGCAAACTTCAAATGAAAGAAAAAGAGAATTAGAAGACTTGCACAGAAAGGTAGAACATTGGGCACACAAAGCCAAGAAAAGTGAAGAAGAAGTCGTTCATTTGTCCCAAGAACGACAAAATTGGGAAGGCATGTATTCGGCAAGCGCAAGGAAGCTAGCTCAATGTCAGAAAGAGAACGAGGAATTAAAAGAGAAGTTGAAAAAAGGAAAGCAAGTCGAGATAGATGATGATAAAGCCACGTTGCAACAAAAGGTTCAAATGCTAGAGGAGCAGCTACAAATACATAAGAACCACATTAAGGTGATCATAGAAGATTGGGAGCAAAGTGAAAACAACTGGAGATATGGATATGACCTGGCCCAGGATGCAAGCATGGTATGGAGAGTGGGAAGCCTCGGGAGACAACAATACATAGAGCATATGGCCACTCAAGTTTGCAAGGCCGTGACAAAGGCAAGAGAGATGGTTGATAAAGCTGAAGCTCTGAGACAAGAAATCCTCCCAACAAAAAAGTACGGGCTAAGGCTGCTGAACTTTTTAGATGAGGCTAAGGATCAATATCAGCAAGTTAGTCATTTTTATGGATTTAATCGAAATATGATCGGAATGTAACGAAATGTCTATTTGAATGAATGAAAGTTCCTTTTTGTCGAAATTGTTATGGCTTAAATATCCCTCAAAGTATCATTCATTTTGCATCACATTCATTCATATGACATCACATTCCTTTATTTCTTCATGTAGTTTAAATAAAACGTAAAATTTTAAAGATCGCATCATTGTAGTAATTAGTTCATATTTGTGGTAATCAAGATTCAAAGATTGCTCCAACATTCAAGATTTCAGCCCGAATTCCTAAACACTCGTACAACACCCGGTCGCGTTCAAGAGCAATGGAGGAAGAACATGGTAATAGGATGGATAGAATGGAGAAAGCACAAGAAGAAATACGAGGGCAGTTAGCCGCTCTAATGGAGATAATGACAAGGATGAATCGGGAGAAAGAAGTGGCTAAAGAAACCCCTAACCAAAGGACCGATCAGCCCCAGGAAGATGACAATCCCCAATACCCTCCAGGATTTACCCCACTTCATGCCCAATCCTCGCAAGGCATACCCCCGCCTTATGCTCAATCCTCACAAGGCATCCCTCCACCTCCTCCACAGCCCGTGGGTGGCTATGCGTATATGTATCCAGGTGCACCAAGCGCCTCTGCGCAACCTCATATCACAATACCTATACCCTCTGCTCAAGGTACAAGACCCGCGGATCCAATCCAAGTCCCTGATTTAGACGATCCAAGGGAACAGGAAAAATTGAGAGGAAGTGTATCGGAGGTAAAAGGCGATTCAGACTCAAAAAAATTAAACATCATAGAGGAGAGGTTACGGGCCATTGAGGGCAGTGATTTTTATGGGTCTGTGGACGCAATGGGATTGTGTTTGGTTCCAGATGTGGTGATCCCTCCCAAATTTAAAACCCCTGAGTTCGAGAAGTACGATGGGACCAAGTGCCCAATTACCCACGTGACCATGTATTGTCGCAAGATGGCGGCCTATAATCACGACGATAAGTTATTAATACATGTATTTCAAGACAGCCTCACTGGGTCAGCTGCTAGGTGGTATGTGCAGCTAGATCATACTCGCATTCACAACTGGAATGATCTTGCTAGAGCGTTTATTGCTCAGTACAAACATGTAATGGATATGGCCCCAGACAGGTTGTCTCTGCAAAATATAGAAAAAAGGGCCAATGAAAGCTTCAAGGAATACGCTCAACGTTGGAGGGACATTGCATCCCAAGTCCAGCCGCCTCTAACCGAAAAGGAGGTTACGGTGATGTTTGTAAACACTCTGAAGGCCCCCTATTATGAACGTATGATAGGGAATGCAACAAAGAATTTTGCGGACATGGTTATCACGGGAGAAATAATAGAAAGCGCGATCAAGAGCGGGAAGTTGGAAGGCAGTGATTCAAAGAAAGGTGGGTTATCCAAGAAGAAAGAGGCTGAAACCCAAGCAGTCACCCATACGACACCTCGATATAGGGGATATGCACCTTACCCACCTCGTTTTCGACCACCATCTCAACCTTACCAATATTACCAACCCTATTTCCCGACCTCAAACAATGTCTCTCCTGCTCCCTACCAAAGCCCATTACAACCATCAACTTTTCGGCCAAATTTTCGTCCTCCAGCACCGTACTATACACCAACACCTACTGCCCAGCCTTACCAACCGAATAGCAACCCAATTGCTAACCAAAGGCCTCCTCGAAGAATTATTGAAAGGCCTCCTATTGATCCGATCCCCATGTCATACACGGACTTATTTCCACAATTGGTGAAAGGTCATATGATCGCGCCTCTCTACATGGAGCCAATGAAGCCACCTTTTCCAAGATGGTATGACCCCAGTGCTCGATGTGACTATCACGGTGGAAACCCGGGTCATTCTACGGAGAATTGCACGGCTTTGAAATATAAGGTGCAAGATTTGGTCAAGTCAGGAAGGTTAACTTTTTCCAAGGAGGTGGAGCCCAGTATCAACGCTAACCCACTGCCCAGCCACAGTGGAGGATCAGTCAGTGCGACTGAAGTTCGGGGGAAGTGTTGCGTAAAAAGACACGTGGAAGAGGTTAAGACTCCAATGAGTTTAGTATTCGATGTCTTAACCAAAGCCAAGATGATTCAACCTCTACCGTTGGGCTCGGATGTCTGTCAAGATGAATTCAGTTCAAGCCAGACTTGTAAATATCATATGGGACACGTGGGTCACTCTGTCCAAAATTGTCCCCATTTTCGACACATGGTCCAATCAATGATGGATTCATCTTTGATTGAATTCTATACGGAGGAGGAGGAGGGTGTAGTGAGTACTGCTTCAAGTGAACCCTCAGAAAATGATTATTCGTGGGGAAAACCAATGACCGTGTTTTACAAGGAGAAGCCCAGCCCCACGAAAGAGGAATCTAGCTTTGTCACTCATCCGACCATGACAATCAAAGTTCCGAGCTCTTTCCCTTACAAAAACAACAAGGCTGTCCCCTGGAAATATGAGTTCAAAGCAGTGATTGGAGGGTCAGGCAATGCGAGCTCAGATAAGTCAGATATGCCCGATAATGCAAACATTAGTGGGGTAGGAGGAATCACACGAAGCGGAAGATGCTACACACCGGAGATGTTAGAAAGGGCCCGAAAAGGGAAAGGAAAGGAGAAAGAGGAGGACAATCAGGCAGAAAAAGAAGAGGAACAAGCCTCGGACCAAGGAGGAAACTTGCAAAAGCCAATATCAGAGGACGATGCAAAGGAGTTTTTGAAGTTGATTAAGCACAGTGAATACAGTGTGGTCGAGCAATTGAACAAGATGCCTGCTCGAATTTCACTATTATCTCTGCTGCTAAATTCAGAATCGCATCGGAACGCCCTAATGAAGGTGTTGAATCAATCCTATGTGCCTCATGATATTCCGGTCGACAGTATGGACCAGCTGGCGGGAAATATCACAGCAGCAAATTTCATATCTTTCAGTGATGACGAAATCCCGCCGGAAGGGCGAGGGAGTATTAAGGCCTTGAATATCACTACAAGCTGCAAGGGTCACACAATCGCCAAGGTTTTGATTGACAACGGCTCGTCGATCAACGTCATGCCTATGGCCACGCTAAAAAAGATGCCCGTTGACCTGTCATACATACAACCGAGTAACATGGTTGTGAGGGCCTTTGATGGTTCTAGAAGGGATGTAGTCGGCGATATTGAAATTCCGATCGAAATTGGACCGGTTACTTTCAGCGTTCAGTTTCAGGTAATGGATATCTCGCCGTCATACAGTTTCTTACTGGGGAGACCATGGATCCACACGGCTGGTGCTGTTCCTTCTTCATTGCATCAGAAAGTGAAGTTTGTTGTCGGGGATAAACAAATTTCTGTCTCCGGAGAAGAAGACCTCGTGATCACCAAGCCATTATCTGTGCCCTACATTGAGGCAGCCGAGGAAGCATTGGAGTGTTCTTTCAGAGCCTTCGAAATCGTGAACGCAACCTATGTAGGAGAAGGATCAAGAATACCCACCCCTCGGTTGTCAACAGCTGCCAAGATGGTTGTTAAACAGACATTGCAAAAGGGCTGGCGTGTCGGGAAAGGTTTGGGGAAAAATCTTCAAGGACCGAGGAAACCTGTGGAGATTGTGGAGAACAAAGACAAATTTGGCCTCGGATACAAGGCCACTGGTTCAGAGAGAAAGAGGATTCTGGAAAAGAGAAGGAAGAAGAGAATAGCTCGCCTCCGAGGATACGAAGAAGAATCGGAGAGGATGGAGATCCCGTACCTCTATGATACATTTCGATTTGGCGGATGCTATCACCCCGATTCATTAGAGGTAGTGGAAGCGAGACCTGTGTTACTGATGAAAGGACCCTCTCGCGGATTCCTAGTCTAAAGGGGTGCATGGAGGAATGACCACTTTTGTTTTAAGAATGATTATGTTGTGGGAAACAGAGCTGAAAGACTGAATTGTTGAAAGGATACCTTCTATCTTTTTTTTTCTTTTGTAATGTAGTGAGGTAGATTATCAACATCTCGGCCTAGAGAGCTCTAGAAAATTTTTTTTTGTAAACTTGATCTTCATCATCATTTCAATAAATTAACAAGTTCAGTGCATTTTGAGTACTTTCTTTTCACCCCTCATCATTCCATAACTGTTCTTTCTATTCAGTTACTATCATTGGTATAAAAAACCAACCATATCTGTCAAATTTTTTACTTTTTTTCAGGAAAATGAATAATGAATGTGAAGATAACCTTAACGACTATCCGGGGTTTGATTTTGAAAATTCTATGCACGTTGGTGAACTCGATAACAATGTAGATTCAGACGATGGTGCTTTGTCTCCAGATCTATTGAAAATGATTGAGCAAGAGAAAAAACCAATTGAACCCCACAAAGAGGTAATTGATATGGTCAACCTAGGGGATGATGAGAACGTCAAAGAAGTCAAAGTAGGCACAGCACTTCCATTGGTTGAAAGGCAGAGACTAGAGGAATTGCTTCGTGAATACGTGGACGTTTTTGCTTGGTCTTATCAGGTCATGCCCGGGTTAAACACTGATGTTGTGGAGCACCATCTACCTTTGAAAATAGAATGTAAGCCAGTGCAACAGAAGCTTAGGCGCATGAAGCCCGAGATGTTGCTAAAGGTGAAGGAAGAAGTAAAAAAGCAATTCGATGCAGGGTTCTTAAAGGTAGCCAAGTATCCGGAATGGGTGGCTAACATAGTGCCAGTACCGAAAAAGGATGGGAAAGTGAGAATGTGTGTGGATTATCGGGACTTAAACAGAGCTAGCCCTAAAGATAATTTCCCATTGCCTCATATCGATACCTTGGTGGATAATACGGCCCAACACTACATGTTCTCGTTCATGGATGGTTTTTCAGGCTACAATCAAATTAAAATGGCCGAGGATGACATGGAGAAAACCACTTTTGTGACAGTTTGGGGGACATTTTGCTACAAAGTTATGCCTTTCGGTTTAAAGAATGCCGGGGCCACCTACCAAAGGGCAATGGTAACCCTCTTTCATGACATGATGCATAAGGAGGTAGAGGTGTATGTGGATGACATGATTGCCAAGTCCCGAGGAGAAGAGGATCATGTAGCCAACCTTCGAAAGCTGTTCGAAAGACTACGAAAGTTTCAGCTCAAGTTGAACCCCGCCAAATGCACTTTTGGCGTTAAATCAGGGAAGTTGTTGGGGTTTGTAGTCAGCGAAAAGGGAATTGAAGTGGACCCGGATAAAATCAGCGCGATACAAAATCTGTCGCCTCCACGCACACAGAAAGAAGTAAGAGGCTTTTTGGGAAGATTGAACTATATTTCTCGTTTTATCTCGCAACTTACGCTTAAATGCGATCCCATTTTTAAGTTGCTTCGGAAACGAGATCCGGGAGAATGGAATGAGGCATGCCAAGAGGCTTTTGAAAAGGTGAAAAGGTACTTGTCAAATCCACCTGTTCTAGTACCGCCGACGGCTGGAAGACCCTTGTTGCTATATATGACTGTCAATGAACACTCTATGGGATACGTACTGGGCCAACATGATGATACGGGCAAGAAAGAACGGGCTATCTACTACTTGAGCAAGAAGTTCACTGATTACGAGGCCAAGTACACTACAATAGAAAAAATGTGTTGCGCATTGACTTGGGCTGCTCGTAGATTGAGGCAGTATATGTTGTATCATTCGACTTGGTTGATAGCTAGGCTAGATCCCCTCAAGTACATCTTTGAGAAACCATCATTGTCAGGCAGACTAGCTAGATGGCAAGTAATGCTTTCCGAATATGACATCGTGTACGTGTCTCGAAAAGCAGTCAAAGGTGGGGCAATAGCCGACTTCCTCGCAGATCGTGCTACCGACGAATATGAGCCCATCAAGCTAGATTTTCCAGATGAAGATATAATGTCTGTCTTTCAAGCAGAGAAAGAAGAGCCCGACGGCAAACCATGGAAAATGTTCTTTGATGGCGCCTCCAACGCCTTAGGACATGGAATCGGGGCAGTGTTAATATCTCCAAATGGAAAGTATTACCCGTCCACGGCTAGATTAAATTTCAATTGCACCAATAACATGGCTGAATACGAAGCTTGTACAATGGGCTTAGAAGCTGCAATCGAGAGGGGAATCAAGAACTTGGAAGTTTATGGAGACTCAGCACTGGTTATTTATCAGTTACGAGGTGAATGGGAAACAAGGGATCAGAAGCTAGTTCAGTATCAGAAGTACATAGCTGACCTGGTACAACAATTTGAAGATATCACCTTCCAGCATTTATCTCGAGAAGAAAATCAGGTTGCCGATGCCTTGGCAACACTAGCTGCGATGTTTAAAATGAAGACGGAAGCAAATGTTTCACCAATCAAACTGCGCATGAGAGATTCTCCAGTCCACTGTGCTAGTATTGAAGAGGAAGCGGATGGACAACCTTGGTATTATGACATCATGCAATACCTTAAGAATCGACAATACCCAGAGCATGCATCAGAGAATGACAAAAAGATCCTTAGAAGATTAGCAATGGGATTCCTTGTTGATGGAGACATTTTGTACAAAAAAGGTCGAGATCAGATGTTGTTGAGATGTGTAAATGCGTTCGAAGCCAGAAAGATTCTTGAAGAAGTACATAACGGAACTTGTGGGGCACATGCAAATGGTCATTTCATGGCTAGACAAATTATGAGGGCAGGCTATTACTGGACCACACTAGAAAGAGATTGCATAGATTATGCTAGAAAATGCCACAAGTGTCAAATCTATGCTGACAAGATTCAAGTCCCCCCGACATCACTGAACGTCATGGCACCACCGTGGCCTTTTTCTATGTGGGGAATGGATGTGATCGGACCCATCTCTCCCAAGGCATCAAATGGGCACAGATTCATTTTTGTGATGATAGACTACTTTACAAAATGGGTTGAAGCTGCCTCTTATGCGAATGTGACCAAATCCACTGTTTGTAAGTTCCTAAAGAAAGAGATAATATGTCGGTACGGGCTCCCAGAAAGGATCATATCAGACAATGCCCTCAACTTGAACAATGACATGATGAAGGAGGTATGTGCACAGTTCAAAATCAAGCATCACAACTCAGCCCCGTATCGCCCGAAGATGAATGGAGCCGTTGAGGCTGCCAACAAGAATATTAAGAGGATTGTGGGAAAGATGACCAGCACATACAAAGACTGGCACGAGAAGCTACCCTTTGCTTTGCATGCTTATAGAACGTCAGTACGCACTTCTACTGGGGCAACTCCCTTTTCTTTGGTTTACGGTATGGAAGCGGTGCTGCCTGTAGAAGTAGAGATCCCCTCCTTAAGAGTCCTAATGGAATTAAACTTGGACGAAGCTGAATGGGTTCGAAATCGCTTTGAACAGTTGAATCTTATAGAAGAAAAAAGGCTTACAGCACTCTGTCATGGTCAGATGTACCAGAAGAGAATGATGCGAGCCCATGATAAAAAGGTTCGACCTAGGCATTTCCGAGAAGGAGAATTAGTGTTGAAAAAAATCCTCCCAAATCACCACGATAATCGGGGCAAATGGACACCAAATTGGGAAGGACCATATGTGGTGAAAAGAGCGTTCTCAGGTGGAGCGTTAATCTTGACAGAGATGGATGGGAATGATCTGCCTAATCCGATAAATTCCGACGCTGTGAAGAAATACTATGCTTGAAGAAGAAAAGAAAGAAGAAAAGCAAAAAAAAAAAGAAGAAAAAGAAAAAAAAAGAAAAAAAAAAAACGAAAAATGAAAGGAGGATTCAAACTGAAAACCCAAAAAGGGCAGTTGGATTAAAGGGGGAGATCTAAGTTGAAAACCTGAAAAGGCGGCTTGGATGCAGAAAAGATCAACACCTGGATTGAAATCATACGGAGCATGGCATCAGTCAGATGAACTCAGTGTGACAGGAGACATCAACGGATTAGTTTTTCCAAAGAAAGCACCGGTCTAGTTCGTGAAGAATTATCTAGACATTCATTATTTGTTTTGAAATTCACCTTTTAACCCTTGTGGCATTCGCTACCCAACTGTACTTTTGTTGTCGTGGTAGCTTGTCAGCCCAATAATAAATGCGATTCTTCTAAATTTTGTTGTCCTTTTGGTCACTCCATAACCAACCGATGAAGTGCAAGAATGCATTGAGTTTGTTAACAAAATTGAAAGGAAGATGACGATTAAAATGATAATCTACCTGCCAACATTATTAAAGAAAAAAAAAAGGAAGAAGAAGAAAAAGAAGAGAAAGGAGGGAAAGAGAGAAATAAGGGAATGAAACAAAGAAAATTGAAAAATTGTGACGAACATGTGTTGCGAACCAACTTTGATTCGAAACTGGTGACAACTATTTTGTGAAATACGAGTGAAAAGATCAAAGGACACAAAAAGGGCAGTCCTGAGAATTTGATTACCACAATAGGAATTGCATGATTTTGTCAATACATGCATTTGCATTTCATTCATATTATGAGAATTCAAAAAAAAAAAAGAGCACAAAAAAGGAAAACAAACAGGCCAAAGGACAAACACAAAAAGAAAAGAAAAAAAAGAGAAAAAAAAAGAAAGAAAAAAGGAAGAAGAAGAAAAAAAATGTGTTTCAGCATACCTCAGAAGAAAGAATTTAAAGTTTCATCGCCTCTGCTGCAAGAGGAGCACATTTTCCAGAAAAAGAATTTAAAGTTTCATCGCCTCTGCTGCAAGAGGAGCACATTCCAGAAAAAGAATTTAAAGTTTCATCGCCTCTGCTGCAAGAGGAGCACATTCCAGAAAAAGAATTTAAAGTTTCATCGCCTCTGCTGCAAGAGGAGCACATTCCAGAAAGAAAAAAATTTAAAGTTTCATCGCCTCTGCTGCAAGAGGAGCACATCCAAAAAAAAAAATTTAAAGTTTCATCGCCTCTGCTGCAAGAGGAGCACATTCCAGAAAGAAAAAAATTTAAAGTTTCATCGCCTCTGCTGCAAGAGGAGCACATTCCAGAAAGAGAATTTAAAGTTTCATCGCCTCTGCTGCAAGAGGAGCACATTCCAGAAAAAAAAAATTTTAAAGTTTCATCGCCTCTGCTGCAAGAGGAGCACATTTCCAGGAAGAACTTTAAAATTTCGCTACCTCTGTTGCAAGAAAAAACACCAAAAAAAAAAAGAAGAAAAGAAGAGAGAAGAAGAAGAAAAAGAAAAAAGAAAGAAGAAGAAAAACAAAAAAGAAAGAGAGAGAGAAGGAGAAGGAGAAGGAGAAGGATTAGGTGTTGAGTTGGACAAAATTGGGGTCTATTGTCTTTGCTCTATTCCTGATACTCAGCAATGAGCAAAGAGGGGCAGCTGTAGACACCAAATTTTGTCCAAATTGATAGTTTTAAACTCAATTGGACTTTCAAAATCCAAAATAAAACACCAGCCTTAAGGCCCATTAAAATGAGCACGTTTATTTTTTATTATTATTAGTATTTTATTTTTATCTATTTGTTTTTATTTTTATTGTTTTATTGTTTTATTGTTTTATTTTTTTTATTTTTATTTTTTTGTTTTCATTTTATTATTTTTACATATATTTGTCTTTTTATTATTATTATTTGTTTTGTTATTATGTATGTTATTATTGTTATTGTTTTTATCACACGTGTTTGTTTTATTATTTATTATTATTATTATTATTACTATTACTATTTTTTTTTATTTTTTTTATTTTATTATTATTATTATTATCTTTTCTATTATTATTATCTTTTCTTTTTATTTGTTTATTATTATTATTGTTATTATTATCTTTTTTTTATTATTATTACTGTTTTTATTATTATTATTACTATTATTATTATTATCTTTTCTTTATTATTATTATTATTATTATTATTATTATTATTATTATTATTATTATTATTATTATTATTATTATTGTCTTTTCTTTATTATTATTATTATTATTATTATTATTATTATTATTATTATTATTATTATTATTATTATTATCTTTTCTTTATTATTATTGTTTTTATTATTATTATTATATGTGTGTTTTATTTTTATTTTTGTTTTCATTTTATTTGTTCTTCTTATTATTATTATTATTATTATTATTATTGTTAAATTTTAAATTCTTAATTTATTTTTATTTTTATTATTATTATATATTATTTATTTTTATTCTTATTATCATTATTCAATATGTGTGCTTCATTATTGTTATTTTTATTTTTTATTTTATTTTTTGTTTCTATTTTTTATTTTTTTTTATTTTTTTATTTATTTTATTTTATTTTATTTTTTTTCTTTCGTTTTTTTTTTATTATTATTATTAATTTTTAAGTTTTTAATTTATTTTTGTTTTTATTATTATATATTATTTGTTTTATTTTATTTTATTTTACTTATCTTATTTATTATTATTATTATTATTATTATTATTATTATTATTATTATTATTATTATTATTATTATTATTATTAACTTTTTATTATTATTATTTTTCTATCTGCTTTATTACAATCGCATTTAATGCAAGTCCATCACCGGCTACACTCCCAAACGCCGGCGTCCTCCACCCTTCCCCCTAGGTCTCGGCTGCCACAAATTCATCTTCCCCAGGCATCAATCCCATCTCTGACCACCGCCTTGGAGATCTGGAAAACAATAAGGAGAACCCGGTTTGGATCTAACCCTTCAGATCAAAGGCTGATCCCAAACTTGTTTAAAAAGACCAGATTTTCTTCAGGATTTTTTTCCTTTTCCAGGAGGAGACAGACGGAGCAATACCAAAAAAAAACCAGCCACCCACCATCACCAAGCTATCACCACCATCATCACCGTCCACTCACCACCATCATCACTGTCACCACCCTTAAACACATTCACCACCGAACCCCTTTAAACACCCTCACCATCACCACGGCCACCCAAACACAAGACCAACACCCTAGACACAACCAAAAACCAAACCCCCTAGCCCAGATCCGAGAACCCCAGAATCCGAGAACCCCGGGGCCCCAGATCTGAGATCCAAACCCTACCACCTGCAAAAAAAATGAAAACAAGCAAAACACAGCAACCCCAATAGCCAAAAACCATCAACCAAAACACAGAAATAAGAAAAAACGAAAAGAACAAAAAAAAGGGGGAGGGAAAGGCTTTCGGGAAAGCTAGATCTAGGAGGTTGGAGGGTTTTTAGGCTAAACGGAGCCCGGACTTGAAGAGAGGGGGACAAGTAGAGTATTTTAGGGCTGTCGGGGAAACCACCGGTGCCGGAATACGGCGGCGTACGGCGGCCGGCACGGTGGCCTTTGGTCGGAAGTGGAGAGAGCCCGAGAGGATTTTTGAGAGAAAGTTGGTATTTTTTTTGAGAAGCCGGAGGAAATGAAGGCATAAAAAAAAGTAGGACTTTATATAAAGCACCAAACGGTGCGTTTTGGCGAACCCAGACGACCCGCGTGCCACCCGCGACCCGGATCCGAGATCCGCGCAACCTGCCCGCGACCCGGCTCTCCTTTCCCGCGACCCGCGTGTCTCGCCCGATCCGGATCCGCGACCCGCGTTCCGACCCGCTCCCATTAACTGACTTGGGCCTGCTGTTTGGGCCTAGTCTTGGACCTGTTTTTGAAGATTTATTTGGGTTTCAAGCCCAATCCATTTGGGGTATATATATTTTACTTTTATTTAATATTTATTTATTTATTTATTCATTTATTATTCTGTTAAATAACTTATTTCTTGCATAACAAAAATGAATATTTGTTGTATATAAAATTCTTTAAAAGCTAATAATTTTAAGTTTAACCATAGAGTTAATAATAAATATATAGTTTTAAAATATATATATATATATATATATATATAAAATATAAGAAAATGGCAAATAAGTAAAATATGTAAATAAATTATAGGAGATATATATATGATTTAAAACGTATATAAATAATAAATATGTAAATAAGCATCCAAATAAATATAAGATTATATATATATATATATATATATATATAAAATGTATATAAAATACATAAAATAAGTATATAAAGTACATAATTATATAGTTTCTTTTGTACATACAATATTTTTTTTTAATATAAAAATCTTTTTAGGAAGTTAGGAAATCTACATAATTTTAAAATGTACATAGGATATATAAAATGTGTAAATAAATAAAATAGTTAATTTGTTTTTTTATTATTAAACAATTTACCATAAAAGAATATTTTAAGAAGTTAAAAAAAACAAAATAAAAATACAAAAGCAAAATAAATAAATAAAGTAAGCATGAAGTCCGATGATGAGATATCGTAGAAGTCACAAGTAGTGATTCTTCGAATATCTCTAGGTGAGGGGAATTTATCGAACGTCGCCAAAAGTATTGGGATATTCGATTTAATTTCTCAATATTCAAATCCATGTTTATTTTAAAAATATATAATAATATATTTTGTAATAAAGAATATTTAGAGAAATATTAAATAAAAATTAATAAATACAAAAGAGGTAATGGAGATAGGTAGGAAACATTAATAAAAGATAAAAGGGACTTTAGAGATATATGAATATGAAATATTTAAACCAAAAAAATTAATAATAATAAGTTTCGAAACGTAATTAAATTAACCTAACAAATGGTAATAGGATTTTAATAAAAGATGATGACAAAAGGGGCTAAGTTAATAAATCTAAATGAATAAAGACAAAAATTAATGGAGATAAAATAATTCATAAAAAGTAAAAGCTAATGCCCGATGATGGGATGTTACGGAAGTCACAAGTAGTGATTCCTAACTGATCCCTAGGTAAGGAAAATTCCACTAAATGTTGCCAAAAGTATTGGAATATTTAGTGTGGTTTTTTCAATACATAAGCTTTTATCTCAAAAACATATGATAACAAAATTAAAATAAATGACAAAACAAATAATATAAAATAACAAAATGATAATAAACAATAAACAAACTATATAAGAAAGTAAAAATCTATACGCATGATATATGTTTGCTTCATATGTTTCAATGTTAATATAAAAGAATGGAGTTCGTCCGATGATGGGATGTTACGGAAGTCACAAGTAGTGATTCCTTAACTGATCCCTAGGTGAGAAGAATCTACTAAATATTGTCAAAAGTATTGAGGTATTTAATATGATTTTTCAATAATTTGAGTTTTTGAAAATAAAAATTGAAATTTTAAAATTTATAATAAAATTAAAATTAAGTAAAAATTTTCCGATGATGGGATGTTACGGAAGTCACAAGTAGTGATTCCTAACTGATCCCTAGGTGAGAAGAGTTGTACTAAATGTTGCCAAAAGTATTGGAATATTTAGTATAATTTTTCAATAATTTAATTTTTTGATAAACATAAAAATAAATAATTTTTTTCTAAAAGGAAAATAGAAAAAGAAAATAAGCTTAAATTTAAATTAAAATGAAAGTCCGATGATGGGATGTTACGGAAGTCACAAGTAGTGATTCCTTAACTGATCCCTAGGTGAGAAGAATCTACTAAATATTGTCAAAAATATTGAGGTATTTAGTATGATTTTTCAATAATTTAAGTTTTTGAAAATAAAAATTGAAATTTTAAAATTTATAATAAAATTAAAATTAAGTAAAAATTTTCCGATGATGGGATGCTACGGAAGTCACAAGTAGTGATTCCTAGCTGATCCCTAGGTGAGAAGAGTCGTACTAAATATTGTTAAAAGTATTGAGGTATTTAGTATGATTTTTCAATAATTTAATTTTTATTAAAAATAAAAATAAATAAGTTTTTTTTAAAAAGAAATTAATAATAAAGTTTAAATTTAAATTAAAATAAAAGTCCGATGATGGGACGTTATGGAAGTCACAAGTAGTGATTCCTTAACTGATCCCTAAGTGAGAAGAGTATACTAAATATTGTTAAAAGTATTTAGGTATTTAGTATGATTTTTTCAATAATTTAAATTTTTATAAAAAAAGAAAATGAATAAGTTTTTTTTTTAAAAAAAACAAAGAAATATAAATAAATAAATAAACAAATAAATCAAAAATTCATTTGCATCATTTTTCATCTGTTTGCATCATATGTATTCATGATAATTTTCGAAATAAGTGTGAATTTTCCGAGGATGAGATTCTATAGAAGTCACAAGTAGTGATTCTTAAGAAATCTCTAGGTGAGGAAAATTATTTCAAATGCTGCCAAAAGTATTGGAGTATTTGATTTAGTTATTCAATACAAAAAGGTTCACATTTATTTTCGAAAAATAAAATTTAACTTTTTAAAATAAAACAAAATAAATTTACAAATAAAAAATGATTTTGAATAAAATTGATTGCAATAAAATAGGAATTGTTTTTAAATATTAAATTAAGATCATTTTATTAAAACCAAAGGATAACACATGATTATTATGGTACCGTTTTTTAACGGGCGTCGTGGGGGTGCTAATCCTTCCCCACGCGTAACCGTACCCCCGAACCCGATTTTTGTTTTCGCAGACAAAAAATTTGTCTTTTTAATAAAACTTAATTAATTTTGAGATTTTGTTAAAAAGATAAACATTTTTAGGTGGCCAATCACACCTAGACAAAAAAAGATTGGTGGCGACTCCCATTTTTGTTTTTAAACGCTTTTTTCAAAATTCGTCGAGCGCGAAGCCGTTACGACAAACTATTTGAACTAAACTCTAGATTTCATTGGTTGTATCCTTTCTTTTCTAAGCAATATTCTCTGAATGTGAATTGCATATATGAATTTGTAAAGATGGTTTTGGTGATCTAAAGATTCTACGCCGTAGGAAAAAAAAAAAAGGGAATTAGTCCCCTTAATTTTCATGTTTTCCAAATCTAACAGTGATTCAATTAATTTTGACAATACAACACCTCCAATGATTCTAAGTTCCTAACATTAGTGGATGCAATTTCGATTAAATTTTCTAGGAATCTACCGCTGCTTAATTTGTAAGAATCTTCATGCCTTGGTTGTAGTAGTTTTCAAACCCAAAGATGCCAATTGCTTGATTAAAGACATAATTAGGCAACCTAACCATAATCTAGTATATGTTAATTAAATAAGAAAAGCATTTATCAGCCAAACTAGGGGCGCTTTAGTAACGTGCATAACAAAGAAAGAACCAACATGGCTTAACGCATTACACATCCACTGGGCAGTTATAACTTATAAATTCATACAAATTCACCATTTCAGTGATAATTAATTAAAGTTAACCCTAGTTCATTTTGCTTAAGAAATAGTGTAGTGTAGGCGCAAAGGGAGAGAAATGAGTCCAACAGGTAACTCTACTGCGGCCAGTTATGGCCTACTGCAATGGAATTCTCCTCTTCCCTACGTTTTTGGAGGCCTTGCAATCATATTTGGTATCATCGCGGTCGCATTGCTCTTCCTCGCTTGCAGTCGCCCTGAGGTTCCGAATAGGAAAGAAGAGAAGTGCAACGAAACGATGCAAGCATCAGCTAGCATGGAGCCCAAAGTAGTGGTGATCATGGCTGGAGATGACCTTCCCAGATATGTAGCAAAGCCTTGTCCTTGAATTCGTCCATAGTCAACTGTCACAAGACCAGGATTGAAAGTGTATATAGCAGCTTCATAGGATGAATTCGTTTGACGGTGCCAATAATTCCCATGGATGTTGGAACCAAGCTTGAAGCTAATCATTTTGCAAAGCTATCAAGGTGGATGCTCTTGAATCAAAACCCAACCATAATCTCTTGATCTATCCTTAACATGCCAAATAAAATTTGGAAGTGAAGCATCTAACTTATTCACCCTTTGGTATCCTTCTTGTAAATTTTTCTACATGTATAAACTGAATTTAAAATATCATTTAAATCGAATTGACTCGGCGCGAGATAGTATTATTTTATTTTTCATTACTTATTTAGACTTCTAGTTTTAGTGTCAATATTGTACTTATTTTGTGAATGCAAATCTTTTTTTTTTTATTTGAGATGAACTTGTATCTTTTATGTAATGCAAATTGGTTGATTTTTGAAAAAAAAAATCATACCCTAAATGCTAATATATATGTTCACTAAGGCTTCTAGAATCAGCCAGGGCTTTATTATTTCCATCAAATTAAGAGGGTCCAACTCATGGATTTCCAAATTACACTGCATTTAACTAGTACACATAGTTTATTTAAGTTCTGATGCCATATATGTACCGTTCTTTATTAATTTTTTTTATTCTATGATAGATTAGAAGGAACAGTTTGCCTAGGAATTGCTTTTTCTTATTTAAACTTCCATTAAAATGGGCTTTTCAATCAAATCTTGTCTCAACTACAATTTTTTACCCGTATGTACTTATCATTAAATTGAAACTGATAATAAATAAGATGTATCATCCTTGAAGATGGTCCAATTAATTTAAATGATTAAGTTTCTAATTTCAAAGTGTTAATGTAACCAAAAAAAAAATTTCAAAGTGTTAAAATTTTACAAAATTTATATTCGTGTTTGAATGTTTGTATTCCTTTTTCTTTAAAGTCAGAAACCTCTATTGCACAAAAAATTTGAATGAAAAAAATTAGGATAGCTTACCAACCAATTTTGCATTGCTTTACCTCTCAAAATCATTACAAATCCTTTTTTTTTTAGGTTAATACTCAAATATACCTTCAATCTTTAAAATAAATTTAAAATTTATTTCAAATTTTCACCTTTTAACATGTAAATAAATTTATTATTTTTTTATTCTAATGTATAATCATGAAAATTTTAAAATTATATAAAAAAATCTAATTGATTTAACTAAATATTAATTGTCATCGTCTAAGACAATTGGCATATGCATGAAAAATTGAGGTAACATTTCAATACATATGAAAATCCTTAAAAAATGCTCCCCCGTCTCATATATTTTATCTTTTTATATTAAAATTTAAATTCAAATATTTTAAAATTATTAAAATTTAAATTTTTAATTATTCCGATATTCTTTAAGATATTTCAAGACCCAAATTAAAATTAAAAATTCTAGATATTACTTCATAAAAAATAAATAATACAAATTATTATTTAAACATTAAATTGGGGCTTGACTTTTGAGTACTAATTTTATTTTCATCTCATTGTCGCTATATAGTATAGTTATAGTACTTAGCATCATGTTTCCAGCACTGGTCTGGCATGTGTTTCCAGTACAATGACAAGATAGGATGGAAAAAAATGCAAAAGGAAAGTGAAAATTGCATACCAAAACTTTAAAAACAAGAAAATTATTGAATCCACTATGATATTGATACAAGTGCTGAGCTTATGAGAAAATAACATGCAATTGAAGTTTGAGATGAAAGGTGTTATTTCTTATCCGTAAAAAGGAAACAAAGGGTCATTTCAATAGCGAATCTGAAGTAAATTCTGGGCGTTATCTGTCTGATCACTGTGATTTCACCATCAGCATGCAGTACTTGAAAATTGAAAATGGAGAGCATATCAGACTGGCTAGTCTCCGATCATGGTTGCCAGGCAATTGATTCATCCATCGATCCGATTCATTCATAATGAAACATGTTCTATCAGCAACTTTGTCTGTTGAGGTTCATGCATGGATTGTACAAATTTCAATCCAAAAATGAAAAAATTTATATATTACGGAAAAAAAATTGAAGTTTAAGAATAGAAAATATTCAGATATACCGAATATATTTTTTAAAATTGATTATATTAATCATTTAAATTTGAGACTTTCTAGATAAATTTTGCGTTCAAAAAGATAGGATACTGAAGTAATGCGCATGGTAATTAGTTTTTTGTAACCAAAAAAAAATGGCAATTAGTTTTTTAAAACTCTAGAGAAGAAAATAACTGGATTTGGAAAAAGACCATATTCCTCCTCCGATAAAAACAAAAGACATAATCCTGAGAACACGGGCACTGTCAAATTAATTGGACGAGGACAGAAGAGGAAGAGCAGTAGCAGAAAGATCTTTGGACAGGTTCCAGTCACATGGTCTCTCGTTCATCTAAAACCTAAACTCCACTTGGGTTTGTTGTATTATTTTCTTAATCCGTAGTAAAAAGTCTGCTCAAGTTACACTGAAGTCTGAAGCTGCAGTCTCTTTCCTCCTGCTCAAATTTTGGTTTCCTTTATAAAAAAAAGGTGTGAAAGCTAAATGGGATTGGGGTAGTGAAGAAGATTGTACATTCAGTGTTGGAAACTAATAATCAACAATCCTTTTCCTTTCAAATTCGAAAGACTTTGGTACTAGTGCTTTTTGTAAGATGAAAAAAAATATTGTACAAATACATTACTCTAGTCAACACATATTATTTTTATTTAAATCACATCATGTAATTATATTATTAAAAATATTAATTATTATGTCATTAATGAATTTTTAAAATAAATATTTATTATTTAATTATTACGTATGATACATTATAAATAATTTTTTTAATAATATAATTACATTACATGCATATGACATATGATTTGATTGAAAGTTATATATTTTAATATAGAATAATTATTTCGATTATTTATCTTGTAAGATGATTTTACGTCTTCTGTAATTCAAGTTCAGAGAATTATTGGGTTGGGTCTATGGATTTCCAGCTGGTGAAATTATCCTAGCCATTTTAAGAAAGAGTGGCTCTGCGTAGCTTTCAAGAAGTGAGATGGTTTTATCTGTTCCATGTGTAAAAAGCTCGATTGGACAGGGAAGGGAACGTTTTCTCGGGGTATAAATACATTACAGCTCTCTTGATTTCCTATATTTAAGAACTCAAAGCTTTTCTCACATGCATCTACGCGATTCTTGGTGCATTCCTCTCTAGTTCTCCCTCCGCCTCCGATTGCCTACAGTGATGGAGCCTTCCAAAATCTTTGGAGGCCCCGAAGAATGCCACAGCAATGAATCAGGATGGACAATGTATATTGGTTCCCTCATACAAGGTGCCGACGACAGCGACGACGACGTTGCTAATGCTTACGCTGCTGACAATGGCGGTCGTACTCATGCTGATGAATCAGCTGCCAACCATGAAGCTGATAGTGATGATTCGTTGGCTTCTGATGCTTCATCAGGCCCTATCCGACGAGGAGGTCATGACACGATACATTTCAAGTATGACGAAAGTGAGGAGGAAGATTGTTGGTTGGACAAGAAGGCTAAGAAATCGGTGAAGAAGCAAAGGCTTGGAATGAAGAAAGAAAGGAAAGAAGAGAAAGAACAGATGACAGTCATGGCAAAAGCAGCTAGTACTCCTGCTCGAAGTGGTTCCAAGGTAAGAAAAAGCATCTAGCTAGGAAAAAGAAAGTAAAACTTCTCTGTTCTTTTGGCGGTTTTGCTGGGAAAATGTGTCTCAGCATAAGAACCTAGCTATCTTTATGTTATGCATGTAAGCATTCAATCAAGGAATATGACAACAATATTCTAATCGCAAATGTGGGTTTAATTAATTATAAGCTTTTGTTTCTGCTCCACTGCTAGCAAGCTTTCCATTAATGAGTTTGACAAGCCCGCCTGCATGTTCAGTTTTACATATATCAGAGCTTGAATTTGTTAGTGTATAAATTTAAAGTTTGAATCGCAACGGTTATCTTTTTTTTTTCCCTTATATATCTTATAGAGTGGCAATTATATACGCAGAAAAAAAAAATTTTCTGAACCTTAATTATATCATCAGACAATTAGTGTTAAATCAAAATTTAAATTGCTCTGAGCAATAATCTAAAAGATGCGTCACAAAGATTGAAACTAGAAGAGGAGATTGAGATATGAAATCATTAATTTATTCAATGCGAAGGACTAAATCAATAGCTTGACGTATGTGATTGTTATTCCAAGACAATAAAGCAGCAGTCATATATTCATACACTCGGAAGTCGAATCCAATAAAAATTGTTTGTTCATAACACAATAGCTCCGAGACATGATGTTCTTCGTATTTTCGCTAGACCCTAATTAGCATCACTAAATGAAAGCAACAGGCGAACAATGGAACCAATATTAAGCTCCAAAATGGACAAAACCTACAACAAAAAGTTCATTACCTTGCACGTACATGGGGTGGAGGGAATTTTAGCAAATTGACCAAAGATTTTGACAATTCCACGACGGCCAGACCAACTCACACCAATTGCTCTTGGCGTCGGGGGTCCTCGCCAGAGGCAACAATTACGTTGCTTTCCGCACCTATGCTGGTTTTTGCTAACGTTGCTTCACCAGTTCCGCTTCTTCTGCGTTGAGCAGTCTTCATTAAAGTATGTGTCATTATTTCAACATCACTTGAGAATTTGAAAACTCTATTTACAATGTATTAGATAATAATCCATATATATTATATCATTTGTTGTGGATTCAAATTAACCAAAGCGGAAATCATGCCAAGCATGTTTGTTGATGAAAGAACCTTTGTGGTTAATGTTAACCTAAGTCATGAACAAAACTCGAGAAAATCTCCTAGTATTTACCAATGTAGGAAGATCAAGAAGTGAGATTTATAAGCATGAAGCATGAAATATTCCAGGCTACAAGCTAGGCACAATGTGGGAGTAAGTGGGCAAAAGAGGTAATGCAAAATAATGCAAGAGCAGGTCGAGAAGATGGTCGGGTTTTGGAATTTAGCCATGCATATTTCCTTTTCAGGTTTTGGAAGTGCCAATCTGACTGCCGAGAACGGGCTCCACGGAGGAGGTTCCATCCCCATAGGGTGACAATTAATGTTGTTTTCCACCAAAATTGACTTTTTTCGGCAGGCAATGTAGGATTCATATGCTGAATTTCTTTAGCGGAAAATAGCTAGCTAGCTGGCTATGTTTCCGGATCCGGATCATACATTGACCGCCACCAAGAAAAAGATTTGACATTAGATGGAGAAAAACAAATTCTGAACTTGAACCTCGCAAGCATGTTATCATGAGATGTTTCGTCCCAAGGATATGTTGTCTTACGGTAATAATTATATTTCATTTGGAATTTTCTACAATTTAATTACCTTCACTTTTTATATATTAACTCTATTTGCTCTTGCTTCATTACAATTCATTTTTTTACGTAACTACAAATATTTTTATCCATTTTACGATCTGAAATTAATTTTATTCGGGTCAAAAATAATAAACGATAAAACCATTTCAATAATGATGTTTCCAAAATTTAAACTATGTTTAAATGCTTAAAAAAAATCTACTTCTACTTCTTTTCACCACTTATAGGTTCGTTACAATTCATTTTTGCTACATAGGTTCACAAAGATCTATTGAAAGGTAGTCCACACTCAAAAAACTCACACAATAAATAAAAAAATAGGAATTCACTTAAAAGTGTACATTTTATTTTTATTTACTTGCATATACTTGTTAAATTACATATAGATATTTATATTGCTCAATAGATAAATTTAGACTCCAAATATTAAATACAAATAACACTCCACACAATACATTCAAATAAAAACATTCAACTACGATTAATTAGATTCATGAATATTTTAAACTCATGAATAATAAGATTAATTATATATTATTTAAAATTTAGTGTCGAACATGCCACTCACTCTGGGAGGGATTCCTCCACCCAAGATCGAAAAGGCAAATGCCTCCACCTTTGCCTACAAAGAAGAAGACTTCCGTCAGATACAAAGACAAACAATGACCCTCTCTTTCATACAATGTAAAACAAGAGTTAACAAACGCCAAACCTGCACAGCAATGCTGGAGAAAGCACCCACCTCAAGGAGGAATTTCATCACTTAATTGATCAGGGCCGCCATGTTGTGCTCCATTCCCTTGCAGAATATCCCTTAACCGGCCGAAGTAGTCAACCTCCACAGCAGCATTAGATGCTGAGTGGCACGTCGATGACAGACCATGGTCATCGGTGTTACCACTAGTTAAAGGTTGTTCTTCGTGCAAATCCTGAACTAGTGAGCTATTTCCTTCTTGCCGACTGTAGAAGGAATTCCAATTTTCAATATCATTGGCAGATAAACACCCAGACTCAGATAACTGAGTTTTTTTTTGCTAAATCAAGGATTTCATTAATACCAAGATCGATGGTACAAAAGTCTGAGGTGAAAACACATGTGATTGAAGAACCAAAAACAGATTGAAAAGAACAAAAGACAAAAGCAATGATAGGACACCAAGTAGAAAACCAGAACACCAAGTAAACAAGGGAAATCCGATTGTAGCAATCACCACCAGGCTTTGAGCTAACTCATCCTGTCAACAGCCGCTTTGGCTAAAGAATCAGCAAGGCCATTTGCTTTTCTAGGGGTATTCTGCCAATGAATGTTGCAACTATTAAGAAGGAGATCAATGTCCAAGAAAATGTTCTAGAGTTTCCACGGGCGATGATTTTTATTTCGACACCAGTTAAAGGCAACAACAAAATTTGATTCTATTATAAGAGTGGAACCAGAACTGTTACCCGAGTCAACAAAAATTTCCAAAGCAACTTTGATAGCCATAAGTTCTACCACAACTTTGATAGATACAAGAAGTATTGCTAATCCTGAAAAAGGATATACATATGAGTATATATATACATATTAGAACTGTGAAATTGTATAAGTAAAGTGGTGACGAAATCTGAATGATGATAAATTCAATTTCAGAAATTGATTGTGAAGAAATTATACTCTCAAATACATTCTCCAAGTAAGTGATATTACATGTACTAGGAGAATAAGAAATAAAATGATAACTCGATATAAAAGAAGTTATCGAGAAAAATGATTACCTGAGATGTAATCGATGGTTAGTATTAAGGTCTGCAAAAGAAGAGCAGTCCTAGTTTAACCATGAAACAATCATTGTGGGATGGTAGAGAATCCGAAAGAACCATGGGGTTATAGAAGTGACTATGGATTGAGTAACCAAATTAATTCACTTCTTCATCATCAGGTGTAAGATCCGATTCTACACTACTGTAGACTCTAATTTCATAAAATTGAAAATGGAATTTAAATAAATTGTGAATATTGATTTCACTTAAGTGAAAAGCTTCTTAATTTGAAATGAGAAGAGATCAATTTTGTGAAAAACACTAGAGTCGAGTACGAATAGCTCGCCAATGGGCGAGTAAGAAGCAATCGCCAATGGTAATGGCGAGTTGGACGAGGCGTGGGCGAATAGGTGTGTTCGCCAACGTGTGAGGGGAATCAGGACAAGGTTGGCGAGTTGAGCCATACCTGGTGATGGCCCCAAAAGGGCGAGAATTTGTGATCGCCATACAGAGGGGTAAAGAATAGCTTAGTTGGCGAGAAGGCAACTGCCATTTGCTAATTCTCAAGGTAATTGTCAAGAAAAAAAAAAGAATTTCTTTTAATTGCTAAGATAAAGTTGGCAACTGAATGTCTGGCGAACTGGTGTAGTGTGGCGAGCTGAGGTCTCAAGACGAGGTGGAGACCGGGAATCAGCTTGTGTGGACAAAGGAAAATGGTTTCAAAACAATTAGCAGCCAAGATTGACTTTGTGAGATATACGGTCGAGGACAATAAATGAAGAAAAGTTAAAGTCAATAAGGGAATTAGCCTTATTGGTTGAGGAATTAAGCAAAGTCTGCAACAGAAGAAAAAGGTGTGTGGGAGGAAGACTTTCTCGCCCATGTAAGTGCAGTTTTTCTTCATGCATTAAATGCATGATAGACGTGAGGAATGATGAAAGAAACAGGATAAGGGACAGGCGGTAGCTATTGATTGGTTGAGCATGGTTATATAAGCAGAAACAATCGAGGAAAAACGAGTTAGCCAATTCCAGCTTCTTCACGAAAGCCATTTCTCTGTTTCTTCCATTTCTTTGCCATGTTCGATCTACTAAAACTCCAACCTTAAGTTGGTTAAATACATAAAACAGCTTGCAAAACCATTTCTTCTTAACTTGATGAGCTAAAAGAATAGGCAAAGGAAGGCCAACATGAGATGGAAAGCAATCTGTTCTGGAAGTGCAGTTGGTTGAGGTGAGTTTCATATTTTCTGAGGATTTCTTGATGCTCAATAATAGATTTCTATGTTTTATGAAGTAATAAACATAGATACAGTCTTGTTTTTAGTTAGATCTTTGGAGAATATGAAAACAAGGAAAATAATGGAATAAGTGACGACAATGGCGATTACAGTGATCGCCCATGTTGAAAACTAGTAATCGCCAATGAGGCGAGTAGGTAATAATGAACTCGCCAAGGTAGAGTTTGTGTTCAAAGGGCGAGAACGCCCAATTCTAGTGAAGTGAAATAATGGGCGAGCTCAAATGCAGAGGCTTTGGGCGAATAGAATTGTGGGCGAACTCCCAAAAATTAAGCCAATGAAGGCTTCGTGAGTAATGGCGGGCGATCTCCCACGTGGAAGCCATTTGGTGAATGGCGAGCTCGTCTGGGCGAGCTAATTGGGACTCTGTTGGGCGAGTAGTCAATTGATTTATTTCAATTTCGCCAAGTGATATATAAAGAAAATATTAATGAAATTTATATATAATTTGCAGCCGATAATTAGGAATGGCTATGGGCGAACAGAGAGCAGGGCGAAGCAAGGCTTCGTTGGAACAGGTAAGGGAGATGTGTGTGAAGTGATGCATGTCCTGTGGAGTAAATTTTATGAAAACATTAAGTTAAATGTTTTGTTTTCTGACATGCATTGTTTGAGGAAGTAATTATTTTGATTCGGGCGAGCTAAAAGCCGACCCCTATGTTGTTTTCTGGATGAACTGATACAGGGCGGGCGAGCTCATGTGTTTTTTTATGTTGGGCGAGCCCATGGATATTTATGTTGGGCGAATTGTATTGGCGGGCGAGCCAAACCCTTTATAATTTTTATACACCCGTTTTAGTTTTAAGGGCGGGCGAACTCATTTTAATATGTTTGGGCGAGCAGCCCTTTGTTTTAAATTTAAGGCGGGCGAACCGCTATCAACGAAATATAGTTTCGTTTTGAAAAGCTAAGTGGCGGGCGAATACTAATTCACCGTCTTGTCGAGTTAGTGTAAGATCCGATTCTACACTACTGTAGAGTCTAAATTCATAAAATTGATAATGGAAATTAAATAAATAATGAATGTTAAATTTCCAAAAGGGTGAAAAGCTCCTTAACTTGAGATGAGAACGGAGCCAATTAGGTGAAATACTCGACGGGCGAGTACCATGAAGAAATGGCTCGCCAATGGGCGAGCAAGGTAATGGTGTGATCGCCAATGATGATGGCGAGTTGGACGATGGAGTGGGCGAATAGGTGTTTTCGCCAACGTTTGAGGTGAATCAGGATAAGGATTGGCGAGTTGAGCCATACCTGGTGATGGCCCCAAAAAGGGCAAGAATTTGTAATCACCAAACAGAGGGGCAAAGAATAGCTTAGTTGGCAAGAAGGCAACTGCCATTCGCTAAGTCTCAATGTAATTGTAAAGAAAAAAGAGAATTTCTTTTAATTGCCAAGATAAAGCTGGCAACTAAATGGCTGGCGAACTGGTGTAGTGTGGCGAACAGACGAGGTGGAGACCGGGAATCAGCTTGTGTGGACAAGGAAAATGGCTTCAGAACCATTAGCAGCCAAGATTGACTTTGTGAGATATACGGTCGAGAACAATAAATGAAGAAAAGTTAAAGTCAATAAGGGAATTAGCCTTATTGGTTGAGGAAATAAACAAAGTCTGCAGCAGAAGAAAAAGAGTGTGAAAGGAAGACTTTCACGCCACTTGTGCTTCAGTTTTCTTCATGCATTAAAGGAGTGATGGACGTGAAATGATGAAAGAAGTAGATAAGGGACAGGCGGTAACTAGTGATTGGTTGAGCAGGGTTATATAAGAAGAAACACTTGAGGCAAATCTGTTTAGCAAACTTCATTTTCCTTATGAGGGTTATGCAACTGCAAGGTTCTGTTCCTTCCATTTCTGCGATGGTTGATCTAATAAGCTTCACCCTTAAGTTGGCTAAACAAGCAAAACAGCTTGCAAACCTTTCCTTCTTAGTTGGTTGATCTAAAAGAATAAGCAAAGGAGGCCAACGTGAGACAGAAAACAACCTGTTCAGGAAGTGAAGTTGGTTGAGGTGAGTTTCATATTTCTGAGGTTTTCTTGATGCTCAATGATAGATTTCTATGTTTTATGCAGTAATAAATATAGATACAGTCTTGTTTTTAGTTAAATCTTTGGAGAATATGGAAACAAAGAAAATAATGGAATAAGTGACGACAATGGCGACTATGTTGATCGCCCGTATGGAAAGTTTGTAATCGCCAATGAGGCGAGTAGGAATGATGAACTCGCCAATGTTGTTATTCATGTGGGCTAGGTCACCAAACGATAGTTTAGTTCATGGGCAAGCTCACAAAACCACGGTGAGTAATGGCGGGCGAGATGCCACGTGGTAGCCATATGGTGAATGGCGAGCTCGTCTGGGCGAACTAGTGAAGCTCTATTTGGGCGGGTAGTGATTCGATTTATTTTAATTTCGCCCAAGTAATGGAAAATTATATATATTATATAAAGAAAATATTAACGGAATTTATATAATTTGCAGCCGATAATTGGGAATAGCTGTGGGCGAACAGAGAGCAGGGCGAAGCAAGGCTTCGTTGGAACAGGTAAGGGAGATATATGTGAAGTAAAATACATGCCCTGTGGAGTAGAAATATTATAAAAAATAAATATATATTTAGAAATTATTTTTGGTTTATGGCATGTATTTATTTTAATAAATTGTTTGATCGCGGGCGAGCTGATAGCCGACCTCTATGCTATTTTCTGGAGAACTAATACAGCGCGGGCGAGCTCTTGTGTGTTTATGTTGGGCAAGCCCTTGTATTTTTATGTCGGGCGACCATTTTTTTTAATGTGTTTGGGCGGGCGGCCCTTGTTTTAGATATAAGGCGGGCGAACCGCTATTAACGAGAAATGTTTCTGTTTTGAAAAGCTAAGTGGCGGGCGAATACTAATTCACCGTCTTGTCGAGTTAGTCAGGGGCGAGCCGTGAAGGGCGAGCTAACTCTGGCGAACGGTTTTAAAGTGTGATTTGTTAAACGAAAAATGAATTATTTTTTTCGAAATTGGAAATATGAAAGTTTTGGGGCGAGTTGGTCTTTGGGCGAGTTGCCTAATGGGCGATTTACTGAGGGCGAGCCAAAGTTGCTTGTCGATTTAAAGGGCAAAGTTGGGCGGGCGAACACATGTTCTCCGTCGTGGGCGAGCTGCTACCATGGGCAAGCCATATCGGGCGAGCTGGCCCTGGGCGAGCAGGTTTTAAAAGTTGGGATGATGGGCTGTTTTTGGTGTTTATCGTTTTATAAGAAATCAAATCATTTGGTGGAAATGATGACATGAGATAAAACTTGATTTTTGAGACTTTAGGCCCTAAGTTCATGCGTTACTATTGCGTGACCTACCTGGGGCGATGGCTCGGGTCATATAGACTAACGAGTGCACCCTAGGGCGTTACAGGGCTGATGGACCCGCCAAGTCATCAGCGGTCTCGAGGTCACTTGGCAAGTGGACCCGAGGACCACTATAGATTATGGCCATAGATCTGAGATAGCCGTGAGGAGCGATGGCCTACGGGTGCACCCCAAAAGCGGTAGATTCCGTTCTGGCAAGGGGGAACGATAATAGCATGATTTATTTGTTGCCTAGTCTCAACTTACCAGTTTCTGTGAACGTGTGAGGATTTGTTGAAATCCTATATAGTGTTTACTACATTTTAAAGTAAACTGTTGGCCATGATTTGAATGGTGTTTTAAGAGAGTTGTTTACTATATATCCACTGTCTTTTCTACAGGGTTATTGTTAAGAAAAGAACAAATGAATTGTGATATATAGTTTTGCTTTATTTAAAGCAGCATATGTTTCCTTTACTGAGCGTATAAATCGCTCACCCCTTTGTTTTAACTCCACAGATAAGAAGTACGCGGAGTTGAGAGAATTAGCTCTCAGATGGGTATAGCTATGCTTAAAGCACTAAGGCATGGCACGTTAAACGTGACAGGTACAGTCTTTTCTCTTTTTCATTTCAGACATATGTATACAGTACTACCTTAGTGAAATAAAGGTTAATAGGGGATGTCAGATTTAAAGGGATAATGAAAAGAAATTTCATATTCCATAATTAAGAGATAAATGTTTATCATTCATTATTGTTACTGTTGAATGTTAATGACATCGCAGACAGCCCAACCGGTAAATTTGTATGGAAATACGTGAAAAATGTGGTAACGGGATGTTACAGTTAGTCAGGGGCGAGCCGTGAAGGGCGAGCTGACTCTGGCGAACGGTTTTAAAGTGTAATTTCCTAAACGAAAATGAATTATTTTAATAATTCAAAAATAGAAATATGAAACCTTTGGCGAGTTGATTACTGGGCGAGCCACTGAGGGCGAGCCAGTTTTGCTTTCAATTTTTAAAAGCAAGATGGCGGGCGAACACAGGTTCTCCGCGTTGGGCGAACTGTCGTGGGCGAGCCATATCGGGCGAGTCGTCCGTGGCGAACAGGTTTCGCTTTTTCCAAATTTTCTCAACGAAAAATGAATTGTTTTCATTATGTTTTTAGGCGAGTTGACCATGGGTGAACTAGCTATGGCGAGTCAGTTTAACCCGTGCCTTTCTCACACGGAATTCAGTGAGATTGCGGGCTGTTTTTAAAACTTTTTTGGAAAGAAAACGATGACATTATGAAATAATTTCTTAAAGGTTTTTCGTGAGATATAATTCGATTTTGAGACGTTAGGCCTCTAGTTTCATGCATTACTATTGCGTGACCTACCTGGGGCGATGGCTCGGGTCATATAGACTAACGAGTGCACCTTAGGGCGTCACAGGGCTGATGGACCCGCCAAGTCATCAGCGGTCTCGAGGTTACTTGGCAAGTGGACCCGAGGACCACTATAGATTATGGCCATAGATCTGAGATAGCCGTGAGGGGCGATGGCCTACGGGTGCACCCCAAAAGCGGCAGGTTCCGTTCTCGCAAGGGGGAGGGGGAACGATGATAGCATGATTTATTTGTTGCCTAGTCTCAACTTACCAGTTTCTGTTAACGTGTGAGGATTTGTTGAAATCCTATATAGTGTTTACCACATTTAAAGTAAACTGTTAGCCATGATTTGAATGGTGTTTTAAGAGAGTTGTTTACTATATATCCACTGTCTTTTCTACTGGGTTATTGTTAAGAAAAGAACAAATGAGTTGTGATATATAGTTTTGCTTTATTTAAAGCAGCATATGTTTCCTTTACTGAGCGTATGAATCGCTCACCCCTTTGTTTTAACTCCACAGATAAGAAGTACACGGAGTTGAGAGAATTAGCTCTCAGATGGGTATAGCTATGCTTAAAGCACTGAAGCATGGCACGTTAAACATGACAGGTACAGTCTTTTCTCTTTTACATTTCAGACATATGTATACAGTACTACCTTAGTGAAATAAAGGTTAATAGGGGATGTCAGATGTAAGGAATAATGAAAAAGAAATTTCATATTCCATAATTAATAGATAAATGTTTATCATTTATCACTATTACTGTTGAATGTTAATGGCATCGCAGACAGCCCAACCAGTAAAGTTGTATAGATATACGTGCAAATGTGGTAACGGGATGTTACATCAGGTTTCGAAATGTCTTGAATGCCTTAGTCGATATATATCGGTGAAACAGTGAGAACGTATGTGAAGTTCCAGTGAGTGAGTACATGTGATAGGGATCTCTGATTTGCCACATGCTTTGAGTAAATAGCAATAGGATTTGGGGTCCCAAATTTAGTAGCACCGCCTCTGATTGATATAGATATCCGAGCGCATTGTGTAGACGCTCCGAGATATATTGAGAGTGAGTGCGTCGCATTTAAAAGAATACTGGGACCATTACATACGATTAATTAAAACTATCTAAATGATAGTCACTAAATTATTATCGATTTAGCACCGATAATTAAAACTATCTAAATGATAGTCACTAAATTATTATCGACTTAGCACCAAATGAGATGATAAGTGATAAATAGTATAAATGAGTTACTGTGTAAAAAGAAGTGAAAATTTGCTAACTCTCAAGGATGATAAAAGATTTCAGGAAGTATAAATTGATTTTGAGAGAAGAAGCCCGAGTTCTTCGGGACCCTTGAACAAAATCTGGGATGGGCGACCCACGAGTTGGGCGATCGCCTAACAGCGGATAATATGTTGTGAGGTGTGGGCGAACTATGTGGTCGTCGACTCACTTGAAAGAGTAAACCTGGGGTGCGGGAGTGCACCAAGGAAAGGATCGCCAATGACCTGAAGAGACGGGTGAGGCTCTTAAAGAAAATTCAGAGTATAAAAAGATACTAGCAGTCTCATCTTAGAGACGAGAGTAACTGAAAGTTAGAAAATTGATAAGGAATAAAAATACCTGTATTGATGGTACTTTCTAAAGTAAGTGAAAAAAATTGAATTAACCACAAAAGGGTATAGTGCCATCTGGATAATTGTGGATAAATTGACTGAGTCTGCTTATTCCTTGATTATGGAAATTATTGATCTAATTAGTGCCTTGGCCGAGTTATGTGTCAGGGAAATGGTGAGGTTATACGGTGTTCTAGGGAGCATCACATCTGATAAGGAGGCCTGTCTCACATCTCATTTTGAGAGAGATTTTAGGAGGCCGTGGGATCCCGACTGAGTTTTTGCACCGCAGTTCATCTGCAGACTGATGGACCGTCCGAGCGTATGATATGGACGCTCGAGGATATAGTGTGAGCGTGTGCATTTAATGTTAAAGGCTCCTGGAACGATCATTTACCCTGACAGAGTTGCTTATAATAATAGCTAACGGGTGACTATTGGCATGGCATCTTACGAAACTATATATGGCAGACGATATCGATCCACGATAGCATAGGAAAAAGTGGGAGACCATAAGTCCTTAGCTCCTTATATGGTTGAGCAGATTCCGAAGATATATGGGAGATTATGTAATTTAAAGGTCTCACTATCCAAAGGCATAATGAGATTTGGAAAAAGAGGAAAATTGAGTCCTCGATGCATGGGATCTTTGGAGATCTTAAATTGAGTGAGAGATATGGCATGTCGGTTAGCACTACCTCCAGATTTGTCAGGAGTGCATAATGTATTCCACGTCTTGAGGGTGAGAGAGTACCATCCAGATCCTTCTCACGTAATTCGACATGAGTCTCTAGAGATTAGAGAGGACATAAGTTATGTTGAGAGACTGATACGGATCTTGGAAATGAAGGATAAATACTACAATCTAAGATTATTTTTATGGCTAAAGTGCTCTGGCAGTACAATACTAAGGATAAGGCTACTTGGGAATTAGAAAGCCTTATGCATAAGAAATATCCAGAGCTTTCTCACTGATAGGTTCGGTTGAAATTTGGAGGACCAAATTTCTTAAGGTGGGGAGAAAATGTAAGACCCAATTTTATAATACTGTACACCATAATTTGGTGAATTCTGATAGTGGAAATTAAATAAATAATGAATGTTGATTTTCACTTTGCTGAAAAAGCTCCTTAACTTAGGATGTAAATGGAGCAATTTCTGTGAAACACTCTATAGGCTAGTATTATGATGGAACGGCTCGCCCAAGATAATTAGGATTGTAGACATCGAATTTTGTCCGGGTAATTTTTTTTTTTTAAAATTAAATTAAAAAAATAAAAAAAAATGAAATGAAATAAATTTTGGTCAAACCCTAAAATCTCCCGTGTGAACACCATATATATCATTTGCATATCATGGGTTGACCAATGTTGATTTTTGTTACCATAAATAAATGAAATTAACGGCAAAAATGGAATGAATTAATACCCAAGTCAATTACTTAAACTTAGGGATGTAATTTGTCAAGAAAATCAATCACAAAAATTTAATGAAATAAAAATTGCAAAGAAAAGGAAAGAAAAATCAAAATTAAAGGATTTTCTTTAAGTGGCCATCTAAAGCCATTGCATAAGATGGGGGGGGTCGGCTAGGTTTTAAAAGGGAGGAGACTTTTACACAGAGGGGGGGAAAAAAACCTTGAAAAAAAAACCTTGAAAAAACCTAGAAACCCTAAAGGAAAAAAGGACACGGGAGAGACGAAAAACCCTAGGGCCACCTTCACCATCGTTCCCAGCCACTATCGCTTCCTCATCACCATTGCTGCTTCCCTTCTTCACTGCATCGTTCCAACTTAAAGACCCTTACAGCCACCGTTCCTGCCAACAAGCCATACCATCCTTTCCCGATTGCACAGCCACCATCGCTACCTCTAATTCGACCAGCCCTGCACCTGTCGCATAATACATTATCCAGCTTTGCACCTGTTGCACCGCACCACGTCCTTGCCACCTTGAACGCCCAGTAGTGCCGCATCCTTCTGTTTGTATCCTACCACTTGCATCAACAAGCTGTTCTGTTACGTGTCCCCTGCAGCAGCAAACACGCCTCTACCTACATACGTTCAATTTCCTGCTGCCGCCAGTCCCATCGTTGCTCGAAGCTGTTGCTGAGTGTGGGTTTCTATCCATTGTCTTCTGCTGCGTTCACATCATTCATCCCTGTATGCTAGCTGTCTGCAAACCCCAGCCACCACCAAGCCGTTGGCATCTTGTACTTGAACAAGAGCTAAGCAAAACCGTGACAGGAATGGATACTGGAGGAAGACAGGGTTGACGACTAGGAAGGTCAAACCAAGCTGAAACTAACGTGGAAAAAGACAAACGGGAAAGAAAGTTCAAGAACATCCCCACTGCTCTGCATCTCTGCTGCGATCGTCTGCAACGCCACCACCATTTTGCTGCATTTCGCCTCCACCACAGCTACTTCAGCCTTACACCAGTGCCTGAATCGTGTGTCAGCTCCCTTGCACTGCCCGTGTACTTGCTTGCCATGGCTGTATAGCATTATCACTTTCTGCATGCATGTTGTTTCTACGCCAACCAGCTTGTCAGGTTTCTAAAGGATATTAAGGTATATTTTGCTTCTTTTGTTCTTACTTTTGTGATACTTGATTGCATATTTTAAAGAAAAGAGAATAAAGTAATAAGGGATATATATACACACGTTTTTTTTTAGGTGATAAAAACTAGCTTGTCAGGTTTCTAAAGAATTTTAATGGATATTTTGCTTCTTTTGAAGCACTTTGGTGATTCTTGTTTGCATACATTAAATATATATATATATATATATATATAGCTATGAATCATAAAAAAAAAAGAGATAAAAGTAAATAAAGAATAAATGAACAAAATATGAAAAGAAAGTTTTATAAAACACTAAAATAATGAAATTAATAAAAAAATATAAAATTTTAAAGGAATTTCCGATGATAGGATTTCTTAGAAATCGCAAGTAGCGATTCTTTGACAATCCTTAGGATCTAGATAAAATCCTTAAATGTCACCAGCGTATTGGGACATTTAATCGATTTTATCCCGATATCAAAAATTGCCCTATATAAATAAAAAAATAAAACAAGTAAAAATGATAATAAAAATAAGAATATAAAATAGGTAATAGTAAGTGAATAGGAATATAAATTTTAAGTAGATAAAAATCTAAGAATTAAAATAAATAAATAAATTAAAACAAATATAAATAAGAATATACATTTTAAATATAAAAGGATCCCCGATGATAGGATTTCTTAGAAATCACAAGTAGTGATTCTTTGATAATCCTTAGGGTCGAAATGAATTATTTGGATATTACCAGCGTATTGGGGTATTCAAATAATTTTACTTCGATATTAAGATTTCTAATATAATTAACTTGTATGAAATAAACTAATAATAAATAATTTTTAAACAAATAAATAAACAAGATTGAAAATGTGTTCGGAAATAAAGAGTAATAATAATTAAAAGTAAATAAGATATAAATAATGTCCGATGATGAGATGTTACGGAATTCACAAGTAGTGATTCCTAACTGATCTCTAAGTGAGAGAAATATGCTAAATGTTACCAGCGTATTGGAATATTTAGTATGATTTTTCAATAAAAACAAGATTTTATAAATATAAATAAATTACAAAATAATAATATAAGTATAAATGAATTAAAAAATAATAAAATGGATTTCTCATGTGCATCATCTATATTTTGATTGCATCATTTGCATTCATGAAATTTCAAAATAAGTGTGAATCTCCCAAGGATGGGATTCTATAGAAATCGCAAGTAGCGATTCTTACGAAATCTCTAGGTGAGGAAATTATCCGAAATGCTACCAAAAGTATTGGGGTTCTTCGGAATAATTTTCAATACAAAAGATTCTCATTTATTTCAAATAAAAAATAAATTTAACATAAATAAAAATAAAATTTAATGTTTCAAATAATAAGCAAATAACAAATTGATTTCAAAATAAATGAATTTCTTTTTAAATGTTTAATTAAGACCATTTTATTAAGATCAAAAGATAATACATGATTAAGTGGTACCGTTTTCTAACGGGCGCTGTGGGGGTGCTAATCCTTCCCCACGCGTAACCGAACTCCCGAACCCAAACTTTGTTTTTGCAGACCAAAAATTATTTTTTTTGATAAACCTTAATTAATTTTAAGATTTTATTGAAAAAAATAAATGATTTTAGGTGGCCAATCACACCTATCCGAAAAAGATTGGTGGCGACTCCATTTTGTGTTTTTTCCAAAATCGTCTAGCGATCGAGTCCCCGGACGAAAATCGTTACGACAGCTTGGCGACTCCGCTGGGGACATTAGAGAGTCGAACCATGATTAATCATGTTTTATCCAAAATCTTAGTTAATGGTCTTAATAAATATTTAATAAAATTTTTCATAAAAAATAATTAAAAAAAACAAAAAAAATACAAACAAAAAATACGAACAAAAATGTGTGAATCATCGTTATCATTTGCATTTTTGCTGGGATGCACTTTAAATTTTGTTCCTTTGCATACATGACATATTCATTGCATACATCAACCCTACACCCGGGTTTGTCCCTTTTAGGAGAGAGTATAGTACCTTTGCTCTCGTGAGGTGATAACCTCCGCAATGGCAAGCGAAATACTCTCACTCAAGTTGAACCCTTTCCGTTTGTAGCCTGTAATGGGTGAGGATTGGGGTGCCTTACTAGTCTAGTGTGGACGTCAGTAAGGAACAATTTGAGAACCTTTTACCCTTTAGAGACTTAAACCAAGCATGTACTGAGCCATAGAGAAACTAACCTTACCTAGAGCCATACCAACCTTTTGTGGGGGTTACCTTAAATTATGGCACATGAATGAATACTTTTATGTAACACCTTCATGGGAAATATAATAAAGTGAATATTGAAATTGTGAAAAAAATAAAAACCTTCTCATTCAATTTTATTTGTGATTTCAATAGTATGCATATTCTAAAAAAAAAGGGTGTTTTTGTAAGATTTTAAACTTGATATATGCATCTCATCACATGTACAATAGCTATTGAATTTCATGCACATACATACATTTAGCATGCATACATACATTTCATCTTGTGCCCACTTATGAAAATTTTTGGTGATCATAAGTAATGACATCAAATCTTGGAAGTAAAAAGTTAAGATTTTTAAAATCCTCACCAGTGTATTGGGATGATTTTAATAGTCTTTTCTTTTATGGCACAATTTCAAACAATAATATGCTCTAAATTGCGGTAAACAAATGTCAGAGGTGCCAAATAAAGAAGCCACCGCATTCTGAACCACTTATTCGACATGTTATAGTACTCAATCAAAGGCCAAAGCCATGGAAAATGAACATGTTGAGCGAATGGAAAAGATGGAAAGAATTCAACAAGAGCTAGCTAAATCTCAAGAAGAATCTCAGAAGCAAATGTCGAAGATGATGGAGATGATGATGACTTTGATGAAAGGCAAAGAGGTCACGGAAGGATCAGGAAATGAGCCTCAACCTATGAGAGAGAATCTACTGTACCCATCGGAGTTTATAGCACCTCAAACTCAAACTTCCCAAAGAGCTTATCCCCCAGCTCATGTTTTTGTGAATCAACAACCAGATCGAGGACAGCACTCGAGATCTAGCCCTGTTGATCCTATTTTTGTTTCAAATTTACATGATCCCATGGAGCAAGAAAAGTTGAGGAAAGAAAGTGACGAGTCACAACAAAAATATGAACTGTTGGATGAAAGGTTAAGGGCAATCGAAGGAATGGATTTCTTTGGAAATATAGATGCTAATGAGCTTAGTTTGGTCCCAGACCTAGTAATTCCACCGAAATTTAAAGTACCTGAATTTGAGAGATACCATGGGACCACATGCCCAGTAACTCACATCACTATGTTTTGTCGAAAAATGTCTGGGTATACGAATAATGATAAGTTGCTCATTCATTGCTTCCAAGATAGCTTAACTGGAACAGTAACAAAGTGGTACAATCAGCTAGATCAAAGTCATGTTCGCAAGTGGAATGACCTGGCAAAAGCCTTCTTGTCCCAGTATAAGCATATGATTGACATGGCACCAGATAGATTGTCTCTGCAGAATATGGAAATGAAGCCTTCTGAAAGTTTCAAGGAGTATGCCAATAGGTGGAGGGGCATCGCATCTCAAGTGCAGCCTCCCCTTACTGAGAAGGAAACCACAGTGTTGTTTGTTAATACTTTGTCATCATTGTATTATGATAGGCTTGTGGGGAATGCTACAAAAAATTTTGCTGACTTGGTAATTTCTGGAGAAATGATAGAGAATGCTATTAAGAGTGGTAAAATTGAGGATGCTTCTGCTTCAAATAGAGTTGGGACAAATAAGAGGAAGGACGGAGAAACACAAGTTGTTGCCATTGAAGATCAACCACCAAGGAGTTTCATTCCTTTTGAACCCTGTATTACACATCACTCATATCCTTATTATCCAATTATGGACAGCACTACCCATAGTCCTTTTGTTTATCGCCCAAGTTGGCAATCAAACTTTCAAGTCTTAACTCAATCAAACAAACCAGTGGGTAGTAAAAAAGGGGCGATGAACAATCAAGGGAGAATCTCTGTAGACTCGATTCCTATAACCTATACAGAGTTATTTCCATAATTGGTGAGAGATAATCTTGTTGCACCTGTTTATTTGGAACCATTAAAACCTCCATATCCTAAATGGTATGATGCCACTGCTCGATGTGACTATCATTGTGGGAATGTAGGCCACTCCATAGAGACTTGCCCTGCTTTTAAATACAAGGTGCAGAGTTTGATCAATGCTGGCTTGTTAAATTTTGATGAGAAGGAAAAGTAAAATGTTGGTGGGAACCTGTCGCTACAAAAAGGCATAAATTTTGGAGGATAAGTGTTCTATGAGGAAAGGCCAAAGTTTTTGTCACTTTTGAGTTCTTATTCTAAAGTAATGAAATTCCTTAAATGCTTACGTCTATAAGCTTTGGGGAGAATTTTATGCATGAGCTAGTTTATCTATTATCATTTGAATAAAATGACAAATGTATTTGCACTACATATCCTCTTCCATACAGATCTTTGTTTTCATCTCTTTGTATTTCAGCCACACTTAACTTTCAAAAAATGAATGAGCAGTCAATTATGACGATAGTCTAGGATTTTATTTTGAAAATTCTATTTCTATTGGCAAAATCAGTGATCATTCTTGTCCCTTAAATTGCTAAAATTGTTGAAGCAATAAAGAGATAGCTCCTATCAAGAGAAGTTAAAATCGCATGAAATGAGAAAGAAGTGAAGCTCTTGTATCCAATAAATGTTCTTCAATAAGAGTATTTACATTTGAGATGAGAAATGGCCGTCTTTGATCTATCCTTCGTGCATGAGTAAAATTATCCATTTGCCACCCCCATTGAGCCTATTATGTTTTTTCAAAACAAACCCACCAAGGATCACCCTTCACATTGAAGGGCAAATTTTGCAAAAAAAAAAAAAAAACAGTCGACAAATGAAGAAATTCAGGTTATGAGTTATGAAAAATCTCAAGAGAAAATACCTTTTGAGTCCTCTTGTAAAAAAAAGAGGGGTGAAAATGAAAAGTTAAAAAAAAATGGAAAAAGGAAAAGAAAATGATGAAAATGAAAATCAATTAAGGCAGAGCGGCAAGCATGCTTTGCAGGATGATAAATGATCCTTTGGTTTTTGACCCTTAAAGAAACAAATTTTGAGCTTGATTATATCCATTTTTTTCATAACCTATCACCAGAGCCTACATTACGTGCCTTAAAAGTCCATTTTGATCAAACGTGAATACTTGAAATTGGAGAATCATGTATTGAACTTGGACATACTTATGATGCCATCAAGAAACAACAAGATTGCGATTAGTTTGTTGGGAATATTAGTGATGTTGAAAAAAAAAGAGAATGAATGAGAAAATGAAAAAAAAAAAAGAAAAGACAAAAAAGAAGAAAAGAAAGAAAAGAAGGATAAAAGGGGGAGGCTCAAATTGAAAACCCGAAAGGGCGGTTTGAGTTAAAAGAATGATAATCTAGTTGAAGATTTGGGGAGATGGTTTGACACAAGGAGAACCAGCATCATTGAGAATCTCATGGTGTAGGGGGCAACTCAATTTGATCGAGAATCTCAATTGAATAGATTTTTCAAAGAATCCTGACTAGTTTGTCAAAATTGTCTGGTTTTTCATTGAGAATCTATCATTGTCATTTGCTTTGAATTATCCAATTTCTTAATTGAGAACCTATCATTGTTATTCACCCCAAATTGTCCAATTTCTTGTTATACTTTGACAAGTTTGTTCCTACATTCTCGCCAAACCTTCTAGTGTCTTTACTTTCCCAAAATGGATCGAGGAAATTGGTGACTGAACTGCATTTCTCATGGAATTGGAATGATAATAAATAAATGACAACTATACATAAAAATCTTTGGCATTACTTTGGAAAAGATTCTAAAGATGACAAAGGGCCAAAAACAAAAAGAGAACAAGAATGTTGAATGTAGCTGACATATGTGCTTCTACGAACGAAATGGGAAAGAAAGAAGAGAATCTTTGTGAGAAGAAGAAATGATCCTAATGAAGAAAGCCATGGATTGTCAGCATTGAAAAAAAAAAGAGAAATTTTGAGAAAAAGGAGACTTCTGTCATTCAGGCATTCACATAATTCTAAAAGACGCATGCATCATGGTTTTTTTTTTTTTTTTAAAACTATTACATTGGGGCATATTTCAAGAAAGCATTTGCATTACCATCATTGTGATAGACATTTTTTAGGGGCATGCATTTTGCATTTGCATCATTAAAAAAAAATAAAAGAAAAAAGAAAATGAATGATTAAGGAATGCAATGAGGTTAGTTGTTCCTTGAAGAGTAAGAAAATTTTCTTTAAAGAAAAATTGTGCAAGTCTAATGTCACTGGCATTGTTAGGTGGTTTCAAGCCCAATGAAATTAGCTTATGAGTAAATGAGATTTAGTTGGCTTCATTGTAAAATTGATGCATGATAAGACTTAGATCTTCTAGATTCAACTTACAAAACCAATGAGCACTTAGGATGAGAAACTCTAAGGCAAGATGTGAAGTTCTAAAAATGAGAAATTCTTGGGATGTGAATCTCTAAGTCAAGATGAGAAACTCTTAGGATGAGAAACTCCAAGTCAAGATGTGAAACTCTTGGGATGCGAATCTCCAGGTCAAGATGAGAAACTCTTAGAATGTCCAAGTCAAGATGAGAAACTCTTAAGATGTGAATCTCTTAGTGCAAACATTCGAGTCAAGTTGTGAAACTCTTGAGATATGAATCTCCGAGTCAAGATGGGAAACTCTTAGGATGTGAATCTTCAAGTCAAGATGAGAAACTCTTGGAATGTGAATTTTCAAATCAAGATGTGAAACTCCTAGAACGTGAATCTTCAAGTTTAGATGCGAATCTCTTATGATGTAAATCTTCAAGTTTTTTTAGATGCGAATCTCAAAAATTTTGAGGATCATGGAATCTTTTCTTTCTCCAAATATGCGAATTTCTGTAAAAAAAATAAATATTCTTTTATCGAATTCACTTTTCTAAGTAAATCGAGCCTTGGTAGGGAGTCAAGGTATTATGTGTCAAAATTGAATTTACTTTTTCATAGTGGATCGAGCCTTGGTAGGGAGTCAAGGTATTTTGTGTTAAAATCGAATTCACTTTTTCGAAGTGGATCGAGCCTTGGTAGGGAGTCAAGGTATCATGTGTTTCAAAATCGAATTCACTTTTTCAAAGTTGATCGAGCCTTGGTAGGGAGTCAAGGTATCATATATTTCAAAATCGAATTCACTTTTTCGAAGTGGATCGAGCTTTGGTAGGGAGTCAAGGTATCATGTTTCAAAATTGAATTCACTTTTTCACAGTGGATCAAGCCTTGGTAGGGAGTCAAGGTATCATGTGTTTCAAAATCGAATTCACTTTTTCAAAGTTGATCGAGCCTTGGTAGGGAGTCAAGGTATCATATATTTCAAAATCGAATTCACTTTTTCGAAGTGGATCGAGCCTTGGTAGGGAGTCAAGGTATCATGTTTCAAAATCGAATTCACTTTTTCGAAGTGGATCGAGCCTTGGTAGGGAGTCAAGGTATCATGTTTCAAAATTGAATTCACTTTTTCACAGTGGATCAAGCCTTGGTAGGGAGTCAAGGTTTCATGTGTCAAAATCGAATTCACTTTTTCACAGTGGATCAAGCCTTGGTAGGGAGTCAAGGTATTATGTTTTAAAGTCGAATTCACTTTTTCATAGTGGATCGAGCCTTGGTAGGGAGTCAAGGTATCATGTGTTTCAAAATCGAATTCACTTTTTCGAAGTGGATCGAGCCTTGGTAGGGAGTCAAGGTATCATGTGTTTCAAAATCGAATTCACTTTTTCAAAGTTGATCGAGCCTTGGTAGGGAGTCAAGGTATCATATATTTCAAAATCGAATTCACTTTTTCGAAGTGGATCGAGCCTTGGTAGGGAGTCAAGGTATCATGTTTCAAAATTGAATTCACTTTTTCACAGTGGATCAAGCCTTGGTAGGGAGTCAAGGTATTATGTTTTAAAGTCGAATTCACTTTTTCATAGTGGATCGAGCCTTGGTAGGGAGTCAAGGTATCATGTGTTTCAAAATCGAATTCACTTTTTCAAAGTTGATCGAGCCTTGGTAGGGAGTCAAGGTATCATATATTTCAAAATCGAATTCACTTTTTCGAAGTGGATCGAGCCTTGGTAGGGAGTCAAGGTATCATGTTTCAAAATCGAATTCACTTTTTCGAAGTGGATCGAGCCTTGGTAGGGAGTCAAGGTATCATGTTTCAAAATTGAATTCACTTTTTCACAGTGGATCAAGCCTTGGTAGGGAGTCAAGGTTTCATGTGTCAAAATCGAATTCACTTTTTCACAGTGGATCAAGCCTTGGTAGGGAGTCAAGGTATTATGTTTTAAAGTCGAATTCACTTTTTCATAGTGGATCGAGCCTTGGTAGGGAGTCAAGGTATCATGTGTTTCAAAATCGAATTCACTTTTTCGAAGTGGATCGAGCCTTGGTAGGGAGTCAAGGTATCATGTGTTTCAAAATCGAATTCACTTTTTCAAAGTTGATCGAGCCTTGGTAGGGAGTCAAGGTATCATATATTTCAAAATCGAATTCACTTTTTCGAAGTGGATCGAGCCTTGGTAGGGAGTCAAGGTATCATGTTTCAAAATTGAATTCACTTTTTCACAGTGGATCAAGCCTTGGTAGGGAGTCAAGGTTTCATGTGTCAAAATCGAATTCACTTTTTCACAGTGGATCAAGCCTTGGTATGGAGTCAAGGTATCATATGCTTCAAAATCGAATTCACTTTTTCACAGTGGATCAAGCCTTGGTATGGAGTCAAGGTATCATGTGTTTCAAAGTCGAATTCACTTTTTCACAGTGGATAGAGCCTTGGTAAGGAGCCAAGGTTTCATTTGTCAAAATCGAATTCATCTTTTCAGAGTTGATCGAGCCTTGGTATGGAGTCAAGGTGTTGTGTTTCAAAGTCAAATTCACTCCTTCCAAGTAGATCGAGTCTTGATAGGGAGTCAAGATATTATGTATTTCAAATCGAATCCATTGTTCTCATGGGTCGAGCCTTGGTATGGAGTCAAGGTATTATTTTCAAGAATCAAAATTAAATTTTCCCAAAAAAATAAAAAAAAAATGACTTCAGCCAAAATTGTTGTCTAAAGTCTTTGCCCTATTCCTGATTCTCAACAATGTGCAAAGAGGGGCAGCTGTAGACATCGAATTTTGTCCGGGTAATTTTTTTTTTTTTAAAAAATTAAAAAAAAAAAAAAAATGAAATGAAATAAATTTTGGTCAAACCCTAAAATCTCCCGTGTGAACACCATATATATCATTTGCATATCATGGGTTGACCAATGTTGATTTTTGTTACCATAAATAAATGAAATTAACGGCAAAAATGGAATGAATTAATACCCAAGTCAATTACTTAAACTTAGGGATGTAATTTGTCAAGAAAATCAATCACAAAAATTTAATGAAATAAAAATTGCAAAGAAAAGGAAAGAAAAATCAAAATTAAAGGATTTTCTTTAAGTGGCCATCTAAAGCCATTGCATAAGATGGGGGGGGTCGGCTAGGTTTTAAAAGGGAGGAGACTTTTACACAGAGGGGGGGGAAAAAAACCTTGAAAAAAAAACCTTGAAAAAACCTAGAAACCCTAAAGGAAAAAAGGACACGGGAGAGACGAAAAACCCTAGGGCCACCTTCACCATCGTTCCCAGCCACTATCGCTTCCTCATCACCATTGCTGCTTCCCTTCTTCACTGCATCGTTCCAACTTAAAGACCCTTACAGCCACCGTTCCTGCCAACAAGCCATACCATCCTTTCCCGATTGCACAGCCACCATCGCTACCTCTAATTCGACCAGCCCTGCACCTGTCGCATAATACATTATCCAGCTTTGCACCTGTTGCACCGCACCACGTCCTTGCCACCTTGAACGCCCAGTAGTGCCGCATCCTTCTGTTTGTATCCTGCCACTTGCATCAACAAGCTGTTCTGTTACGTGTCCCCTGCAGCAGCAAACACGCCTCTACCTACATACGTTCAATTTCCTGCTGCCGCCAGTCCCATCGTTGCTCGAAGCTGTTGCTGAGTGTGGGTTTCTATCCATTGTCTTCTGCTGCGTTCACATCATTCATCCCTGTATGCTAGCTGTCTGCAAACCCCAGCCACCACCAAGCCGTTGGCATCTTGTACTTGAACAAGAGCTAAGCAAAACCGTGACAGGAATGGATACTGGAGGAAGACAGGGTTGACGACTAGGAAGGTCAAACCAAGCTGAAACTAACGTGGAAAAAGACAAACGGGAAAGAAAGTTCAAGAACATCCCCACTGCTCTGCATCTCTGCTGCGATCGTCTGCAACGCCACCACCATTTTGCTGCATTTCGCCTCCACCACAGCTACTTCAGCCTTACACCAGTGCCTGAATCGTGTGTCAGCTCCCTTGCACTGCCCGTGTACTTGCTTGCCATGGCTGCATAGCATTATCACTTTCTGCATGCATGTTGTTTCTACGCCAACCAGCTTGTCAGGTTTCTAAAGGATATTAAGGTATATTTTGCTTCTTTTGTTCTTACTTTTGTGATACTTGATTGCATATTTTAAAGAAAAGAGAATAAAGTAATAAGGGATATATATACACACGTTTTTTTTTAGGTGATAAAAACTAGCTTGTCAGGTTTCTAAAGAATTTTAATGGATATTTTGCTTCTTTTGAAGCACTTTGGTGATTCTTGTTTGCATACATTAAATATATATATATATATATAGCTATGAATCATAAAAAAAAAAGAGATAAAAGTAAATAAAGAATAAATGAACAAAATATGAAAAGAAAGTTTTATAAAACACTAAAATAATGAAATTAATAAAAAAATATAAAATTTTAAAGGAATTTCCGATGATAGGATTTCTTAGAAATCGCAAGTAGCGATTCTTTGACAATCCTTAGGATCTAGATAAAATCCTTAAATGTCACCAGCGTATTGGGACATTTAATCGATTTTATCCCGATATCAAAAATTGCCCTATATAAATAAAAAAATAAAACAAGTAAAAATGATAATAAAAATAAGAATATAAAATAGGTAATAGTAAGTGAATAGGAATATAAATTTTAAGTAGATAAAAATCTAAGAATTAAAATAAATAAATAAATTAAAACAAATATAAATAAGAATATACATTTTAAATATAAAAGGATCCCCGATGATAGGATTTCTTAGAAATCACAAGTAGTGATTCTTTGATAATCCTTAGGGTCGAAATGAATTATTTGGATATTACCAGCGTATTGGGGTATTCAAATAATTTTACTTCGATATTAAGATTTCTAATATAATTAACTTGTATGAAATAAACTAATAATAAATAATTTTTAAACAAATAAATAAACAAGATTGAAAATGTGTTCGGAAATAAAGAGTAATAATAATTAAAAGTAAATAAGATATAAATAATGTCCGATGATGAGATGTTACGGAATTCACAAGTAGTGATTCCTAACTGATCTCTAAGTGAGAGAAATATGCTAAATGTTACCGGCGTATTGGAATATTTAGTATGATTTTTCAATAAAAACAAGATTTTATAAATATAAATAAATTACAAAATAATAATATAAGTATAAATGAATTAAAAAATAATAAAATGGATTTCTCATGTGCATCATCTATATTTTGATTGCATCATTTGCATTCATGAAATTTCAAAATAAGTGTGAATCTCCCAAGGATGGGATTCTATAGAAATCGCAAGTAGCGATTCTTACGAAATCTCTAGGTGAGGAAATTATCCGAAATGCTACCAAAAGTATTGGGGTTCTTCGGAATAATTTTCAATACAAAAGATTCTCATTTATTTCAAATAAAAAATAAATTTAACATAAATAAAAATAAAATTTAATGTTTCAAATAATAAGCAAATAACAAATTGATTTCAAAATAAATGAATTTCTTTTTAAATGTTTAATTAAGACCATTTTATTAAGATCAAAAGATAATACATGATTAAGTGGTACCGTTTTCTAACGGGCGCTGTGGGGGTGCTAATCCTTCCCCACGCGTAACCGAACTCCCGAACCCAAACTTTGTTTTTGCAGACCAAAAATTATTTTTTTTGATAAACCTTAATTAATTTTAAGATTTTATTGAAAAAAATAAATGATTTTAGGTGGCCAATCACACCTATCCGAAAAAGATTGGTGGCGACTCCATTTTGTGTTTTTTCCAAAATCGTCTAGCGATCGAGTCCCCGGACGAAAATCGTTACGACAAGGATGATTGCCAATGGATGATGGCGAGTTTGATTTAACGGCAATATTGATGAAGAGGTAAGTTCGCCAAGTTAGTTAATTAAGATGATCGCCCGAATGGGATGAGGGCTTGTGATTGCCCATATGGATTGAGTAAATTATATGATCACTAAATAGGCGAGCAGTATGATAAATGGTGATCGCCAAGAAAAGGAAATCAGCTCGTGATCGCCAAATCTTAAGTTGGCATCAAGACAAAGTGGCGATACCCAGGTGCAAGCAGAGGCGAGCTTGAAAATTTACATAGGCGAGCCTAAGAATACTGGCGAGATGAAAAGTTGGTGAATTGAAATAGAATGGGCGAGCTGAGGTCTCATGGTGAGTAGGCGAATTGGAATCAGCACGTGTGGACAAAATGGAAATAAAAGCTGATGATCTGGGGAAATAAATTAAACCATTGCAGCAAAAAAAATTGACTTTGTACGCCACACGGCTGAAGAAAATTAAGAAAGGATACTAAAGTTAACACATGATAAATCTTATTGGTTGCTGTGTGTGGGAATTGCGGCTGTGTTGGACGGTAAGAATAGAGAAAGGTTAAAGTCAGTAAAGGATTTATCCTTATTGGTTGAGGAATAAAACAAAAAAGGCAAATAAGTCAAGAACGGTATAGAAAAGATTTGCACATTGTTTCTTTAGCCACAAGTCTCTTCATTCATTAATGAGGGTAGAAAATTCACCCTAGCTATCTCTCTCATCTAATTAATGCATGTTAAGACGTGAAATGATGAAAGAAGTGGAATAAAGGACAGGTGGTAGATTTTGATTTGGATAACATGGCTATATAAGAAGATTGAATGGAAAACCGACTTGACTAAACCTTCATCCTCATTGCTGTCATTCTACTGCTTCTAACCGATTCTATATTACTGCAAGTTTATGTTCTGTTCCTTCCATTTCTGTCATGCTTGATTTACTAAACTTTATCCTTAAGTTGGCTAAACACGTAACCTGCTTGCAAAAACTTTCCTCCATCGTTGAAGAGCTAAGGAATATGCAAAGTAAAGCTAAGTGAGGCAGAAAAGCACTCTGTTTCTGGAAGTGCAACTCAGTTAAGGTGAGTTCCATATTTCTATGGTTCTCTTGATATTCAATGGTAGATTTCTATGTTTTACAACGTAATAAACATAGATATAGCCTTGTTTTAGTTAAATCTTGTTAGAATATATAAGAAACTAGAACAAGATGTAGTCTGAAAAATAATCGAAAATGAATAAGGAAAGTACTGGAAACGGTGTAAAAGTGATGAGAAATAGGCGAGCTCAGCTATGAGGGGCGAGCTAAATAATATGGAGTGTGGTGGTGGGCAAGGTCGCCACATGCTAGTTCAATTCATAGACGAGCCCACCTCTGAACAGAAAGCCATGTATGGCGAACTTAAATGCATAGGCATGGCGAGTTGAATTGTGGGCGAGCTCCCACGTGTAAGCCAATTAACAAATGGCGAGCTCTGTTGGGCGAGCTAGTAGATTAGTCTTAAGTCTCGCCAAAGTACTGAAAATATTCGAAAAAAAATATTAATAGTATTAATAAATTATTTTGCAGCCGGGAATTAAGGACTCGGAAAAAGCGATCGGGAAGGCGATCGGGAAGCAAGGCTTTGTAAGACCAGATAAGGGAGAAGTATGTGAAGTAAAATGTATGTCTTGTGGAGTAAAATATTATGAAAATATTGAGAAAATGTTTTGGTTTATGACATGCATTAGTTTGATAAATTGTTTTGATTTGGGCGAGCTACAAAGCCGACCCCTATGTGATGTTTTGGGCAAGCCAAAAATAGGCGACCCCTTTTATGATGTTTTGGACGAGCGACCCCTGTTTTAACAAAATTCTGGGTGAGCCAAAGAAAAATAACCCATGTTTTAATAAAAATGGGCGAGTTGACCATGGAAGTGCCGCATTGGGCGAGTTGACCATGGAAGTGCCGTATTGGGCGAGTTGACCATGGGCAATGCCAGAATAGGCGAACTGACCATGGGCAATGCCGGAATGGGCGAACTGACCATGAGCAAGCCGCTATGGGCGAGCTAATTTAACTTGTTTTTAAATGCTAAGGTTGGCGGGCGAACGCTAGTTCACCGTAATGGGCGAGCTAACCATGGGCGAGCCGTAATGTGCGAGCAGACCATGGGCGAGCAAGTTTTAATTGTGTTTTTCTCATACGAAAATTTGAGAAAATAACTAGCTGTTTTTATTTGCCTTTTTAAAAAGAAAGCATAATACCTTTTTGGAAAATAATCATTTTAAAGAAATGATGAATTATGTGAAATATTCCTTAAAGGTTCTTTATGAGATATAAAATGATTTTTGAGACTTTAGGCCCCGAGTTTCATGCATTACTATTCACGAGGCTGATGGACCCGCCAAGTCATCAAAGGTCTCAAGGTCACCTGGCAAGTGTACCGGAGGACCACCTATAGATTATGGTTATAGATCTGCTATATCCCTGTGGGGATGATTACTACGTTCCTGGGGGAACAATGATAGCATGATTTATTTGTAGGGTGATGCCTAGTCTCAACTTACTAATTTCTGTTTACTGAGAGGATTTACTGAATCCTGTTTACTATTTACTACATTATATTGTAAACTGTTTAGCTAGTGATTTGAATGGAGTATTGAGAAGATTGCTTACTATATCCACTGTTTTCCTACTTGGTATGATTTTAGGAAAAATAAATACTTTGTGGTATATAGTTTTTGCTTTATTTAAAGCAGTATACGTCTCCTTTACTGAGCGCGTGGTTCGCTCACCCATTTGTTTTAACTCCACAGATAAAAAGACACGGAGTTAGAGAATTATATCCCAAATGGATATAGCTACATGTAAAGCGCTGGGCCAAATTATGTTAAATATGACAGGTACAGTCACTTCTCTTTTACATTTCAGACATATGTATATGTACTACTTTATTGAAACAAGGACAATAGGGGATGTCAGATGTAAGGAATAGTGAAAATAATTTCCTATTCCGTATTTGTTAAATAAATGTTTATCATTTATTACTGTCACTGTTGAGTGTTAACGGCATCACAGACAGCCCAACCGAAAAAGTTGTATAGAAATACATGAAAAATGTGGTAACGGGTCGTTACAAAAGATGATGACCACACGCGCTCGCATCTGAAATAATTAAAAAAAAAATTTCTGCCCAAAATTCTTTTTTCCTGGGCCATTTTTTTGGGCCTCGTTTTGCCCTTTTTTTGGCTGAGCATGCATTGCTATTGGGCCGGGTTTGGCATGCCTTTGGGCCAATTTTTTTTTAATTTTGGGCTGTTTTTATTTTTATCTTGGGGCCAAATTTTTGCTGCATATTTTTTTAATTGGGCCAATTTTGTTTAGTATTTTGATGGGGCACTTGTTTAATTTAATTAAGCCTTAACATTTAATTAATTTAGGCCAAAATTAATTATGTAATATTATGGACATTATTTGTTTAGATATTTTAATTGGCCATTTAGTAATAATTAATTTTGGGCAATTAAAATTAATTAATTTTTAGGGCAATTTTGCCTAATTAATTTAGGGGCCATTTTAATTAATTAATTAATTAATTAATTTCATTTGGCTATTAAATTTGGATTAATTTGTGGCTATTTTGCATAATTAATTAAAGGGCCATTTTAGATTATGGTTTTAAGGGTCCATTTGATTAATTAATTATGAGCCATTTAGTTAATTAATTCCTTAGTCCATTTTTTTTTTGTTATAACCAAATTTATTTAATAGCCATAATTAATTGTTAAGCCCAAAATTAATGTGATATAAGTGAATTTTGGAGGAATTAATTTTGGAGTAATTTCTAGAAATTTGATTACTCATTTAATTCATAATTCACTTAATTTTGAAATATATACTTATACCCATAAATTACTAATATTTGGCCTAATTAAATAAGTTTAAATAAATTATTTGGGTATTTTGTTGAGCCATTTTGGATTATGGTTTACCCATTTCAGATTATGGTTTACCCATTTCGTTAATAATTTATTTAAACAAATAAACTCTCTAAAATTGATATTGCCTTATTATTTGAATATTCACATCTATGTGAAATTATTTTAATTAATGTTGGGCCTGAAATTACTACATATGCTTCAGAAATTGCATATTTTGGGTGTAGTTAATTCTAGTCAATAAATTTTGTGAATATTCTTAAAATTATAAATCATTAATTGGATTGACTAGTACTTGCCTGTTGCAGAAATAGTCATGAAGATTTTTTGACGATTTATTCTGATAATTTTAAGGATATAATAATAAGACAATGCATAGTGATAGTTGCACTTGCATAATTTACTACGATCTCTAGAAGTGGCTAGTCTCTCCCTGTCGGATTGTTAGTTGCTTTTAGAAATGCTTGGGATTGAGAGGATTCTGGTTGGGATATGATACGATCTTCCTACCCTGTCGGTGGGCGATCATTCAGATTATATTCAACTGGTTTTGTCTTATCCTTGGTAGTGTATTGTGGAAATTATTGAGTTATTCCACTAGCCTTCATATTATGCAACTATCACATATAAAATCTTTAATATGATCAAATTAGATAGATAGTATGAATTATTCTCTACGGTTAGGGACATATTGAAATAGGAAGTAGTTCCGAGAATCGATCTATCTACTATACCCAATAGTATGAGCTTTTTGAGGACAAAGTAATATGGAATTTAGGAACACCCATGAGAATTCTCTGATTATATAGGATATACCATAAAAGAATACATCAGAGAAAGTGTTCTAGTTAATGATAACCAAGAAATGTTTATGGATGCCATTACGAAATTAGTTCGCATAAGATTGATAAAGGTTGCTATAGGAGTTTGATTCCATATATGGCAGGTTCAGTACTACTTCCTTCTAGGGTGGAGAGTGTGAGATCTTCTAAGTTTGCAGATCTCATTTAATGCAAAAGGAAGTATGGTATTTTGATATCAAAATTGATATTGTCATTAAAGAGTGGGAGATCTTTTGAGTTAACAGATCTCATTCAGTCATAATGATGACATATGCCAATATTACTGCCAGAAGGAATATTATTAAAGGGTCTCAATAGAAAGTCATTTTAGAAGAAGAAATTTGCCAATTCTACTTCCTATTCTGGTTCCACCAACACCTCTAAATATCAATGTGTGCCATTTTGTTATAATCTTAGGCACAAGAGGTAGATTGCAAGACTCCTCCAGATTGGGATGTGTAAAAGGCATTCCGTTAGCTTTTATTTTGAATCCAATCTAGAAGATATGTCCTTTAACTATTGGTGGTTGGATACCGGTGCTATTATTGATAAAGCCATAAGCTACTGAAGATCAAATGAGGGAAAATTGTTGTGAATTGGGGTTATAAAGTTAGAATCCATATTGAAAACATAGCTAGATTGTTGTTACATTTTGAAGATAGTTTTGGAACTATTGTCAGTTTATACTTTTCATTTTTATAATAGAAAAGTATTTTGCTTAGTAACAACATATAGATTGATTCTGACATTTTGCATAATGGATACACAGTAGACTTGTACCCCAATACTTGGCAAATTTTCTTCAGTTGTGAATTATGTGACTATCGATTCTAATTATGGTAAAATAGATAAGAAATCTATCAAGTTGTGGCGTAAGAATTAGGGACATTTTGAGGCACATATAGGATTGTATTAAGAGAAATCTTACTGCTAATATTAAGGACATGATTAGCAGATATTGAGATGATTAGGAGCTAATATATACCGACATTTGTAAATCATTTCCACATACTATATTCAGTGCATATAAGTGTTTCATCACCTTCATTAAAGACCATTTTGATTTAGGTCATATAGAGTGAAAGATCTGATCTTGTAGAGGCCTTAGTCATTCTGATTAATTCCGCTACGTTGCTTAAGGCAATGATCAGACAATAGTGATGAATTTTATGCTCGGTATAATGAAGCTAGGCGAAATCCTATACTAGTTTTTGAGTTAAGTGCACTGTAGGATTATGTATTGACGCCTAGTATGCATGCTTGGAATACCAACAAGGATGAGATTGCAGTAATAATCATTCGTACATTTTGATGTGGTACGATTTCTGTTGAATCACTTCAAATATCCGGAATTTAGATGGAGTGAAATTATAGAAACTGCAATTCACATGCAAGGTTGATCTCCAAGCAAGATCAATTCCTAAATGCATCCCAAGTTGTAGTAAGACATTAAGTCGATTTTATGCCGCTTCCTGTGTTTAGGGTTATAAGATAAGGCAAAAGAGCTATAACCCATAGTCAAGTAAACTTGACAAGAAAACTATCAGCAGCAGTTTTGTTGGCTATTATATTGGCTAGAAAGATTCTAGATTTCATTTCTCGTTATGTGACACTAGAATAATTAAGTCTGACAATGCAATCTATTTAGTGGATGACTTAAAGAGTGAGAGTTGTGAACTCCACAAAGTCATTATTAAAATACATTTTATTGTGCCATTCTCATATATGCATCATCTTTTAATGATGAAAAGCCATAACCAAAGTAATCAATGATTGATCGCAATACCATATTTCGAACCTGCACCTAACTTTACAGAGGAACATGAATGTAAGATTCATGTGTCACTATAAGAAAATTAACTTTCAGCGACAAAAATTTAGCTACGAAATTTTTCCGTCGCTGAAAAATGGTATTAGCGACGGAATGTATGCTGAAATTAGCAACGGAATTAGCGACGGAAATCTGTCGGTAATTAGCGACAAAAAATATTCCGTCGCTAATTATGGCGGGAGGTACTGTACAATAGCGCCAAATATTACCGACGGAATTAGCGACAGAAATTTCTGTCGCTAAATCCGAAATTAATCATAGGAGTTAGCGACGGAATTTTTCCGTGGCTAAAGCTAATTAGCGACGGAAAAATTCCGTCACAAAAGACCCGTAAATATTTTCTAATTTCATATCAGAAATTGGCGACGGAATTAGTGACAGAAAAATTACGTCGCAAAATATTTATACTTATTTTTTTATTTTTAAGTTAAAACTTTTATGAAATTAGCGACGAAATTTTTTTCCGTCGCTAAAGCTCATTAGCAACGGAATTAGCGACGGAAAAATTCCGTCGCAAAACATTTATACAAATTTTTTTAAGTTTTACATTAAAACTTTTATAAAATTAGCGACGGAAAAATTCCGACGCAAAAGATTTATATATATTTTTTATTTTCCAGGTAAAACTTTTGTGAAATTAGCGACGAAATTTTTCCGTCGCTAATTCTGTCGCTAGTGAGATTTAGCGACGGAAAAATTCCGTCGCTAAAGCTCATTAGCGACGGAAAAATTCCGTCGCAAAATATTTATACATATTTTTTATTTTCCAAGTTAAACCTTTTGTGAAATTAGCGACGAAATTTTTCCGTTGCTAAAGCTCATTAGCGACTGAATTAGTGACGGAAAAATTCCGTCGCAAAATATTTACACATATTTTTTATTTTCCAGGTTGAAACTTATGTGAAATTAGCGACGAAATTTTTCAGTCTCTAATTCCGTCGCTAATGAGCTTTAGCGATGGAATTAGCGACGGAAAAATTCCGTCGCAAAATATTTATATTTATTTTTTTATTTTTATATTAAAACTTTTATGAAATTAGCGACGAAATTTTTTTCCGTCGCTAAAGCTCATTAGCGGCCGAATTTTCATGTGATTAGCGACGGAAAAAATTCCGTCACTAAAACCTCGTGAAGTGTGTTAGATTTATTTAGCGACGAAATTTTTCCGTCGCTAATTCCTCGAAATTCGTGATTCCCTGCCTTTTTTCTCTCCTTCTCGCCCGTGAAACTCATTTTTTCTCCTCCTTCTTCTTTTTTTTCTCCTCCCTCTCCCTTGTGTTTCGTCGGTCACTGCCTCTCCAGCCGCCGCCGATCACCCTCCCTCCTCTCCTTGCTGCCAGTCCCTCCTCTTACTGTGTAAAAAAAAAGAGAAGCAAAACAGGTTTTTTTACCCAAAATCACAGCCACTGCTACTGCCCCCAACGGACTCCACTGCTGCCGCCCCAGTCGCCCGCCAGCCGTCGTCGTCTGCTAGCCTCTCGCCTGCTGGTCCTTCCTCACCGCTGGTCAGCTTATAGCAGTGGTATTATATATTTTTTTATTTTTACATTGAAAAATCAACTTTTTATTTGTTTATATTGTTACTTTGTTTTATTTTTGTGTTTATTCTCTTTTTATATATTGTTAGTTTGTTATTTATTTGTTTATATATTATTATTTTTTTGTATATAGTATTTAGTTATATATATGTTTAATTTGTTGTGTGTATATATTTATTTATTTGTATATATTTGTATTTATTTATTTGTGTATATATATACTTTGTTGTTGTTTATTTGTTTAATTAGTTACTAATGATTTTAATATTGTTGATATATATATATATATATATATATATATATATATATATATATATATATATATAATAATATATATATATATATATATATATATATATATATATATATATAGACACACACACATTTAATAGTATATATTTATTTGTATATATAAGAATATTATTAGGAAATTTATATTTAAATGTTTATATTTATTTTTGTTAGCTTTTAAATATATAAATTTATTTTTTAAATTTAATTTGGTTATAATATTTTTAATTATGAAAATTTATTTTTGTTTTAGTGTATCTAATTATATGATATTAATAGATTGATTGAATTAGTGTTATTAATTTTTTTTGTTCAGAAAATATTATCAATTTTTTTTAATGTGAGATATATACATTGTTATATACATATATATATATATATATATATAAATATATATATTCTTTTTTTTGAATAAATGTATATATTATTGTATTAATAGTTTTAATATATTTAGTTATTTGTATATAGTTTTAATTTGTTGTGTGTATATATTTATTTGTATATATTTATTTCTGTCTATCAAAGTTAGTTGTCTATATATATTTATTTTTTTGAATATATTTGTATTTATTTATTTGTGTGTGTATATATATATATACACACTTTGTTGTTATTTATTTGTTTAATTAGTTACTATTGCTTTTAATGTTGTTGATACACACACACACACACACACACACACATTTAATAGTATATATTTATTTGTATTTATAATAATATTAGTAGGAAATTTGTATTTAAATGTTTAAAGTTATTTTTGTTAGATTTTAAATATATAAATTTATTTATGCAAATTTAATTTGATCATAATATTATTAATTATGAAAATTTATTGTTGTTTTAGTGTATCTAATTATATGATATTAATAGATTGATTGAATTAGTATTATTAATTTTGGGATTAATGTGAGATATACGCATTGTTTTATATATATATATATTATATATATATATTATTTTTTTTTTGCATAAATGTATATATTGTTGTATTAATAGTTTTAATATGCATTGTAACGAAAGTTGTATGTATTGTAATCGTTATTTTTTTTATTTTCTATTAAAAGAAAATAATATTTAATTTTTAATATGTAGTTTTTATGCTTTTGTAGGTTATTTAATATTAATAAGGAGTGCTTTGGTGGATTGTGAGGTAATATTTTAACTATTTTATTATGCATTTTATAATAAATAATTGTTAATTTTTTATTTAAAATTTTTATTTTGTTTTTGAATTGGTTGAGATATTTTCTTTTATTGCTATATTTTATTTATTTTGTGTGGTTTTGTTTATTAAATTACAGATCTTTTATTCAGATCGTATAATGAATAAGGATAGGAGTTGGATGTACCATAAATGCACCAATGGATGGCTGAGATGACTCATGCATGGAAGAGTAGCAAAGGAGGCCCTTCAAATCCCGATGATAGACACTTACCAAACCTCGAAGATGGGTCTTCTTCATAAATCTCTGTTTTAATGTAAGAAATATTAAGTACTTTGTTCTTTTTATGTTTTAAGAATTTCATGGTTGTTGAGAGATGTTATGGATTTTATGAATTTTAACCATGTTTTATGATTATGTATGAATTTTATTGATATTTTATGTTTATGTATTAAGGTCTTTTAAATGTTGCTATAGTCATGAATTTAAGGTTTTAAGCTTAAATTTAAATATATTTCGAAAAAATTTTGGAAAGAATTTTGGAATTTAACATTTTGGTAGCGAAATGCATAAATGATAGATGATGATGAAAAAATTTATTATTAGCGATAGAATTCAAAGAAATTAGTGACGGAAATAATAGCATTAGCAACGAAATTTTCTATTGCTAATACCATTAGCGACGGAAAATTTCTATTATTAGCAACGGAATATTCCATCGTTGATAACATTCAGCGACGGAAAAAATTTATTATTAGCGAAGGAATATTCCGTCGGTAAAACTTTTTAGCAACGGAATATTTTAATAAAATTTAAAAATAAAAAAATTAGTGACAAAATTAGTGACGGAAAATTCCGTCGTTGATAATTTTACCTACGGATTACTAATGAGAGATTTTCATTTTAACGACAAAAAATTTTCGTCACTGATAAGGACAAATTCCGTCGCTAATTAGCGACAGAATTAGCGACGGAGTGTACTTTCAGCGACGGAATGAGTATCAGCGACATTGATTTTTCCAACGAAAATTTTCCGTCACTAAAACGCTTCAGCGACGGAATCAAACTTTTAGCGACAAAAAATTCTGTCGCTAATACCGACGCTGAAGGTCTCTTTTTTGTAGTGTGTCTTCTGATTCTGATGTTTTTCAGGAGACTATCCTGATTCGAACTCTTAGAGTTGGATATTAGTCACGCAGGATGTGTAAACATCTGTACTGCATAAGGATGCATGAGATTTATTTTAGTTGTCACATCATTATAGACCAAAAGAGACTCAAGAAATTAGGTAGAGATTTAAAGATAAATTTGGCCAAAGCTTTAAATAATAAGAAGGAATTGGTTTTGTGAAAACTTTCTTTCCTGTTTCTACCTAAGATTCCTTTAGAATCATGATGGCAATTAGTAGCTCATTTCGATTAAGAGCTACATCTTGGACAGTAAAATGCCTAAAATAAAGCAACCTAAAAGTTTGTAATTCCTAAGGTGGAACATACAGTTGAACTCAAGGAGTTCATTTATGAACATTAAAAAGCATCCAGATTGTAACATATAAAGTTTAATGAGATTGTCATTTTGAGGAGAACATTATCGTTTGATAACTGGATCCATTGTGAGGTTAGTGGGAGTAGTTTTTGCGCTTATTGTGCTCTAATTAATGATATCAAATAGCAGCCTGTAGCACTGACCTAATGTATGAGACATTTCATGTCATCACATCATTTCAGGATGAATCTAATTGAGGCTCTATTTCATTTTAAGGATTGAGATTCTTCGTGACATATCAATAGGCATACATTATTGGTCTTATAAAACCTACATTGTGTATTAAGTAGGTTTACTATATATTGTTCTCCTATTAAGGCGCCATTTTGTGAAAAGTGACTTACTGTAAAATCTCAAAGTCTTCAAAGTAAAAAAAAAAATGAAAGAGCTCATGTTGAGTGTTATGTATGCCTTATTGTGGGTAATTAGTGAATGCTCAAGTTTGTACACATTTTGATATTGTGTATGTTATAGGTGTATTTCAGAGATACTTAAACGATCCTGTAATAGAGAACTGGAAGCTATAAAGAGAGTATTCGGATATTGACAAATCTGACATTCTGAGTTTGGTCAGATATTCTGATGTTAATTTTGCAAGCTATCCAGATATTGAAAATTATTTTGGTTATATATATTTGTGGATGTAAAGGAGCTGTATTTTGGAAAGTGTGAAGCAAACACTTATAGCATCCTTGATTATGGAGGCTAAATATGTAGCATGTTGTAAAGCTACTTAATGGGCCATTTAGGTTGCAAAATTTCATCTCAGGGCTAGTTTTGTGTGGTTGCCATTTAGAAGTCATAGAGATGTATTGTTGTAATGTTGTAGCAAGTATTTTCTCTTTCAAAATACTAGGAGTTCCTCACACTCTAAATATTTAGATATCATCATTTGGTTTTGTTAGAGAGAAAATAATGGAATCCATTGCTTGATTGGATGGTAGAGCACATAGTGAAAGAGCTCATTCTGGCTAACTGAAAGTTTGGCTACTTAAGTGCCTTGACGACATAGCACTTGTATAAGGCTTATGGAGCCATTTGCCGTATTAAGTTAGTGGGAGCTCTATGTAATGAAATAGTTATAACTGTATTAATGGATTCCCACTTGCCATATATGCATATTTTGTTTGCGCGCATTTTGATGAATATGGCATTCAGTTGGATGAGACATTCGGTATTAGTCTCATATGCTTCCGTTGAAGCAAGGCATCATTCGGTTTAGATGCATGGACCTAATGGAAATGGATATTGTTTCTGTTTTCATATCATTTCAATTTCACACTAATACTACTATTTTTGTTGCAGTCTTTATAAGTTTACGCATTTGTACCCTGTCAGTATGATGCATTTTGAAACTTATAAAAGGCTTGTTGTTGTTAAAGTATGTATGAGTATACACATTTGTACCCTTTCGGTACAATGTATTTAGAGGGCTTACGAATACATATTGAGATTATATAATATATTTTGTTAATTAACTTAATTGTCCAAGTGGGAGAATGTTGAATTATCTCATTAATGTGGATTAATTAAGTATAATTAATATCATATAAGTTAATTTAGTAGTATATTTTGTATAAGGTGTGACCACAAATATAAATAATATATCTCTATTATAAATGTATTATATCTTTAATGGGACAAATATAGTACATGAACAATATTGTGGGAGGTCCCTACTGCTGGCACCACTATATAAGTGAAGAACCATTATTCACTTGTGATTAATGGAAGAAGTGCACAGCAGTAGCACTCTCCCTCTCTTCTCTCCCGATCCATTCTCACCTCACCATCATCTTCATCTCTCCCTTGCACAAGCCACCATTGCAGACCCAATCAGCACCGGCGGGCTTCAGCGTGTCTCCGGCGGCGTCTTCCTCAGCTGGTGGCGGCGGCATTGACGTGGAAATTGGTGGGTTTTGGCATAACCCACCCAAGGTTAGATTTCTCTTTATTTATTGTGCTAATGGGCTCTCTGGATGAATTAGTTCTAACAATTGGAGCATGAAAAGATTCCAAGAAGAAGGGTGACACGATCCGATATTCCACCAGTGCAAAAAAGAGTTCCAAAAATGATTCATCCATATGCATGAAAAGAAAAGATGATTCAAATCTTCCTCTTCCTTGAAGCACCAAGGACAGAGCAGTTAATTGTGAGACAAAGGAATGCCCTTGCTTTTCAAGAATGCTTTAGTAGGAACCCTTTTGCTGGATTGTTTAGTCCTCTAATATTCCAGCTAAGCATCTTCATTTTCAGATTAGATTCTCTTATCTAATTCAATTAATCTCTGAACAATAAGTTCGTCATCACATTCAGCAGATAGTCCCAATTGTTTCCCCAATTCCCAAATGTCTTTGGCTTCTCTAGTAACCACTTTGTACCTGTTTTTGAAGTCACCATCTGATTCTATCACTTTCCTTCGGTTAATGAAATCTCCATCAGAGAGAGATTCGTTGGTTACGTTAGGTGGTTTCAAGTTTCCCTTCTTCATTTTCGTCATCTTTTGTGTCTTTGTTTTTCTCTTCGCTTTTGTTGTGTAAAAGGGAGTCTTCCATCTCTTCCAAAGTTTTAAACTTCTAATACCTTGGATATAGGATTTTCGAGATCTGAGTTTCAGGGGTCGGCTTCTAACTGGCTCCTCGCATGAGGTGTGATTTTCAATCTCTTCCTCTGCATCTTTGGTATTTGCCTCTGTACTGCTAACATGTGAAACATAAGGGCAAAGAGCATGAGACTCGTTAGCATTGTTAGTCAAGTTCAAACCTGCCTCCACATTAAATGATTGGTGCAGCTTTTGACCATTGGCTGAGGAGTCCAATGTTTCGTTTACATGACTTGGGATATTGACTTCGAGTAGAGTGTCAAGAATACTATCATTACCTTTTTGAACTGGGATAGATTGAGGGGTAGTTTCAGCACCTAGCTTGGAGGTAGAGTTTGGGCTACGTGCTCGTGAGTTGTCAGGGAGCTTATTGTTACGGGGTGAGTTGTCTCTGTTGGATGAAGTTGCCTCGTGATCCTCGCTGTCTTCTTCCTCTGAGTTTGCCCATGGTGAAGGGAGTGAAGTCTTTGGTTTAGGCGTTTTTGATGTGTTACAACAATTGTTGAAGAGGGAGACAACATCTGACCTAACCTCAAAGATCCTCACTTTAAAAGTTTTCTTGCCACATTCCAAGTTAATGACTTCATCTATTCTTTCCACTTGGTCTATCATGAGTAGAAAAGCTCCCCTACTGAAGTCGTCGTATTTAAGAGTTCTTCCATCCATGGAGAGTAATTCCCTCCAAAGGTTTGCTATATTCTTGCTAATAATTTATATATAAAATTCGTATTTTTATGGTCTATAAAATAAAAAATTTTTGTCTTAAAATTTATGTTGACATGTCAAACGTAATTTTTTTTAATTTTTATTACATTCATATATAAATTTTATCAAATTTAACTTGCATCACAATCATATCAATTTTGTATTATGTCTAAAAATTATTAGGTCTAGTTAATTTATGATGAAGCAGTTGGATTAGAATTGGGCTAGTTTATTCTGTGTTTCTTTTCCTGTTGCTGCCTTTGTTGTGACAGTGATGTTGATTAATTAGAAGATGACTGACATTTCATAATTTGTTAATAAAATCCAGATGCCTTTACTGGTTTTTTTGTGGACTTGCTTGAAACCAAAGGAACTTACAATGGATAATATTATGAAGTTTTGGCTACGGTAACTTTAATAAGCATTAGAAGATACGAAGAACTACACCAAAAAAAATCGAATTAAAATTTACCTTAATAAATTATATGTGAATTTAGTAAAAATTAAGTTTAAAAATTATTTTGTGTTTGATGTATTAATATAAATTTTGACATAAAATTATTATATTTTATGCAATGCTAACTTGATTTGAGATAATATAAACACAAAATATATACATGAATTGTCATATTTAAAACTTAATAATGATTCTCATACAATATTTGAGCATCAGAATAATTGTATCCATTAATTAGAGCATAATATATATAGTATCCTGTTACTTTATAGTTAATGGTAAGCTGAATAAACCAGCAGCAGTTTGGTGGCTTTGTAAGTACTGTTGAGTGTTGACGATTGGCCAAGGTGGGTGCAGGTTTATGTATAAAATATATGGAAGGTTGGTGGCCTTAAGAGTGCAGGTTTATATATTTTATATAAAATATTATATTATATATATATATATATATATAAATATATATTCTACTGAACATGAAGTGACCATTCTCTACAAAACTATTGTTAAGGAAACAAACAGGCATGAATAATTAATTGCTGGGGGTTTTTCAAGTTTCTCAGGGAAGCATGCAAACCAAATTCAGACCACAATTTAGCTAGGTTAGAGTTAACCATTTGGCTAGAGGAAGCTTCTTTTTCAAAGCTAGAGTGTTGATTTTGCCAAATTTTCCTTCTTGAAATTGGTAAATATGCTTCAGGTTTTGCCTGTTAAAAACTTGCATACAGGTTGGTTTTCCTATCCAAGCTGCTGCTTGAACTCAAGCAACAAGGAGCTTGGAATCCTTGTCAGAAGCTATATACTCGTCTTCATGTTGGTGGTATAAACATATAGAAACTTTGAATATATACAGCAATAAAAGCCGCTTCAAATGTTATCAATGGAGATCACTGATTTTTACAAAGTAATACAAGACACTGACAGTAACACATTCCATCCGGTAATGGCATATCAAATAAATACCATGACATGACACATAGTTCCTTATCAGGAATTCCCTAACTAGAAAACCCTAGAGGCTAGATCTAGCCAAATTGGACTTCCCACGTAGAAAATGATACAGTCTACATGATACAACTTTGGATATTGCCGCTCGAGGATTGGATACGGAAGAGAATTCATGTTGAGATCATGTATTGATTTATGTAGCATATCCAGTATTGAAATAAAGGTTCTGGATATGACAGCCATGAATTACATGCTTCCACTTCCTGATCTCTCATGGTCTCCACCAGGGTCAATGTTATTCCACTGAGAGGGATAGTAAAACCCAGAGTTCTGATTGAAAAAACTACCTCCTTCAGTGCTTCCATGGCCAGCTGCAGTTCTTCTGTCATAATGGGAAATTGCTGCTGTTGCCGCTGGGATTTCATTGCTGACATAGCGGATTAAATCAGCCTTGGTGGCATCCAATTCCCTTCGGAGTCTCATCACCTGTCGTTGCAGGACTGAAATGGCTCCAACGCAGCCATAGACAGGATCTTTCATCCTTGCCTCAGCTTCATAGGCAAGGGAGTTCACTGCATCTTCTCTCTGATGTGGTGCTATTTGTAAGTAGGGATGGCAATGGGTACCCTATAAACGGGTACCCGGCACTACCCGCCCCGATTAAGTAGGATTAGGGTAGTATATAATCGGGTTCGGGTAGGGTTCGGGTAGTAAAATTACTACCCGTCACGGGTTAGGGTAGGGTTCGGGTAGTTACCTTAGGGTACCCGCTACCCAAACCCGATTAGAAATAATAATTAATTAATATGATATTTATATTTTTTATGTATAAATTATTTATTATTAATATTGTATTTAATTAAATTAATTCATCAAATATCATAATTATGACTTTTAACTTTAATTTATATTTATTAGTTAAATAAAATTTATTAACTTAATTTTTTAAATAAATTATTCCAAAATTGATTTTAAATTTAAATTTGAAAGTCATACTTTGACTTAATAAACGGGTATTTAACGGGTTCGGGTAGTTAAACGGGTATTTTTTATTTTATAGGGTTAGGGTTAGGGTAACACAAATCAAAATAAATGGGTAGTTAATCGGATTCGGGTTTTATATATTCTAATAGGGTTCGGGTTAGGGTATCCCAAAATTAACGGGTACCCGACCCGTTTACATTCCTATCTGTAAGAGCTCGTTATTTTATATTGTAGATGTACAATTATATGATTGGCCAAATTACCAATAAAGGGATAAATAATGCAAGAGAGATGAAAAGACTAAATAAATAATATAAAAGATGATGTCTCTCACATAGAAAATTTTAATTCTAGATGAAAAATATAAGTATGGAAAATATTACATAAAAGATGGAATAAAAAAGAAAATTTATTAGCTCTTGCAAAATTTTGACTTGGAATAAAAAAATGCAACAAAAAAGAAGGTGGAGTCTCGGTTTGGACAATGAGTAGTAGAAAACAAAAGAAAAGAAATAGGTAATTAAGAGGGCTTTTAATGAAGGCTGCTAAAGTCCAGCCAATATATCTTCTTTTGCCTTATTTTTCTTTCCATCGTGATCCTCATCCCCAGCCACCATCACCGAAAGTTTGCTCTGTTTTCTTACAAACTGTGTAGTCTTCTCTGCATAGTAGAATCACTCATAATCTTCAATAAATAAACCAAGCTCTTTGAAGAAAATTGAACCTTACCTCACAAGCTTCTAAAACCACCAAAGAATTTAGCTCAAAAACCCTCAAAACAGGAGGTGATTCATGTGCACAGATTGCTTCTCTGTACAGGTAACTTCCAGCATCAGTTTTTAAGATTGCTTTTCTTTAATTGTAGCTGTAGTGAGCAAGAATATGTTGGTTATAGCCTTTGTTTGAAGTAAACATATGTGTAAGGAAAACCCTAGTGTTCGGTTGTAAGGGTTTATAGGAAGAAGATGATGTTTAAAGAAGAAAATTGACGTGGAATTGATGATGAACATAAATATGAAACAGCCATGAAAATTAAAAGAATTAAAAATGAAGATAAACTGAGTTTGCATGATCGGTTGAAGAGGGTTTTGAGTGAATACTAGGTAAGGCTTACGTGAACCATGGGAAAAGAGAAATAATGTCTTTAATGTAGTCAACAAAGGTGGTCGATGGAAGAAAATTTGGGCTGTTGTACAGTCGTAGACTAAGGAAGAAATGTTGGCTGGTTGGTGCAGCCGAAACTTGAAGGGAAAAGGATAAATAGTATGGCTGACTTTTGTATGTCTGAACACTGAATTTTAGTGACTTAGAAGTGTACTAGATATAGCTAAATGTAAAGTTATTATGTGCTGAAACAGAAAAAGGAAAGAAGTTGTCGGCTGGGACAGCAAGTAGCAGGAAAAATAAATAAAAATGAAAGAAAAGCTAGGGTTGACTTGGCTAAATGGGAAGAAAAATGTGTAAACTAGGCTTTGTATATATATACATATATATGTATATATAATGAATAAACCACCTAACCTAGGCAAGACCATTCGACCATGATGGTGACTAAGGAAGAAGCAACGTGAATGGTGTGAAAAGTGAAGAACACGGATGCCTTAAGAGGGCTGAAATCATACAAGAATCAAACATATATAATACTATGGGAAATAGATGTTATAAGCCAAATAGGCTCAGTCATTTAAAAAAAAAATTAGCCATTAAAATTTGATAAGGAAAGTAAGGTAAGTGGCGTAGGAAATGGGAGAAAAGTAGTCAACTAAAGTGGCTGGAAATTATACAAGAGAATATATAGAATATAACATGGAAAAACAAGGTAAATAAGCCAAGTAGGCTTATATATACATGTGTGTACCGAATGGTTTTTGTCATCAAAAAGGGATGGTGACTTTATTGTTGAGAAGAGGAAAAATACCAAAAACAGAAAATGGAAAAAGGAAAGAAATATTCATTTAGCATGAGAAATTTGAAGAAATTCTAATATTCTAAGTAATGGGAATTTAACTAAGAATTAGACAATTGAAGGAATTTTATACCGAAAATTAATTATATTAAATTGTGACTTGGCAGTTTATAATTCAGTGAGATAGGAAGCATATTGGTGCAACTTAAGGCATTACTCTACAGTGTACTGAGGTAAAGGATGTAATTTAAAGTTGTGATGGTGTCCCTTACTTTCATCTCAAATTATAAAGAAATGTTTGAAACATGAATTTCGTTTCGAAGTTAATTTCCATAGTCTTTTGATAATTAGCTAAATGAACCTTATGATTTCTATGCATATTTTTCAATAATGTTTTAAGTATGTTTTCCGAAACCGTGATTGGGGTGGTAAATCCCTGGCTAACACGAACCAGGCACTCCCGGTCCTTACTATTTTATACCAAAATTATGATTAAGAAGTTACAAAAGTAAGTAAAATTTGAGACTAAGGCCTTCCTATAGTTTATGTTATTGCCTATCATGCTTGCCACATTGTGCATGTTTCCGTCCCTTGTGGCATATGTTTAGCCCACGTCGTGCATGTTCTCGCCCACATTGTGCATGTTTACGTCCCTTGTGGGTATGTTGGTCCTTCGTGGTGCATGTTCGCTGTACGACCCTGATCAGGTCTACGGCCCCTACCATGGCCATAGGTATTTAGTTCCCTCTTCAGAGGATGATTAGTCATGACCCGCATGCTGGCTATATGATCCCGCCTAGTCTCTATGAACTCTATGATAAGTTTATTAATTATGATGTTAAGTTACTAAAGTATGATGCATGTTTGAAACAAGTATGAATTTTATATATATGTATTAAAGAATTCATACAATGATTTAAAGTATGAAACACATTATTATGGCATTTGTTTTCTACATATATCGATGCTATGACTATTTTAAATGCATTTCTTATGGGGCTTTCCAAAAGCTCACCCCCCTCTATGCAGTGATCATTCCCTTACCTGTTGCGCATATGACGTAGGCTGAGGGACACGTCTCTCCTCAGGCTACTTTTTGTACACACGTAAGGTATACTCTTATTTTGATACCAAACATCCTGTATAGCATAGATATTTGTATATAAACAATACTTTTGGGATGTAGTCGATATCGTATGAACGTAAACGTTATTCTGAGGAATAGGTCGATATGATATGAATGAAATAATTTATGAAAATATTGTGATGATTCTGTGGTTGGAAAATTGTGATGATGTACTGGCTGTAAATATAAACTGCGTTTTCATACAGGAGGTTAGGATAGTTACAGCTGTTATGCTGCCAAAAAAAAAATGTAAGTAACCTACACAGGCAGGAATGCAACCTAAGTAAGAAATTAAGATTAAAATTATACAAATGAAAAAGTTAGCCTAAAACTTTCACGTTTCCGGGGTGTGACACTATCTCATGAAGCAGTTTGCTGACATTGCTTGCACCAAATATTTTGTGAACATTGGCAAATTTCTGTGGCTCTTCAGGTGGAAAATATGGTGCATAAATACAATTTGGCATGCATTTTCTCGTCAAGAATTTGCAGGCTGCACAGGGAGAATTGGAGTAGCTGGAAGAAGCCATCTTCTCTGCAGCAAAGAATTGCAAGCATCAGCTATAGTTTGTCAGCCATAATTTTTTTCTTTAATCAAATTCAGTTCAAATCTTTTATTTTCTTTTGTAAGATGGAAGTTGATCTTTTATTTTTTTCTTTAATCAAATTCAGTTCATATTATTTCGGTTATCTCTTTTTATTCCAATTAAAAAGAGGATTATTTCTTCGAGGCTGGGGCACAGGTCCTCCTCTCACAAACACGAGAAAGTAAGTGGCACAGGCAGCAAATGTAGCTAGAATCACTAGACTATACACCCAGGACCTTGAAGACAATCTGACCGTGCTAGGAAATATGAAGCAAAACAATTTAGCTCAAAACAAAACAAGAACAAAATAGCAAATGAGATACTAAGAAAGTTGCAGACAAAAGTTCTTTTTGGCTTAATTTCAAACGGATGGAGTACATCAATATTTAAGAGGCATTACAGAGCAATTAATAAATCAACAACAAACAGTAACCTAACAACAGTAAATGAAAAACACAAAACACAACATATGAGAAAGTCAAAAGGTAGCCGCCAACTATTAGCACAAGTTCAACACTCTCCCATTGTGCTAACTAGGGAGACTAAGCCCAAACTTGCTCTATGTTCTTCAAACTTCATCTTGGACAAAGCTTTGGTAAAGATGTCTGCAACTTGCTCATTAGTGTCTACTTTGACAAGATCAATTTCTTCTGCAAGCACCTTCTCTCTTATAAAGTGATAATGGACTTCTATATGCTTAGTTCTAGCATGAAACATTAGATTAAAAGCCAAGCGTATAGTGCTTAAATTGTCACAACAAACTTGAGTTGGTTTCTCAAATGAGTGACAAATTTCCACAATCAACCTCCTAAGCCAAGTGCATTCTTGTGCTGCTAGTGTGGCAGCATTATATTTAGCTTCTGTGCTTGATAATGCAACTGTGGCTTGCTTCTTGCTACACCATGATATAGCTGCTGACCCCAAAGAGAATACATAACCTGTAGTAGAACGCCTAGAAAGAGGATCTCCTGCCCAATTCGAATCAGTGAAACCACTGAGAGAAAAAATAGCATGCTTCTTGTACAACAGCCCATAACTTTCTGTATATTTTAGATATCGAAGTATTCTTCTTGCAGCATCAAGATGAGGTTTTCTAGGTGTAACATCCCAATTTCCACTATATAACATGTTATTCACTTATTATCTTACACTTAATTACAGGTTGGGCTGTCTGTGATGCTTAGCAACTTTTAGTACATTATGAATTAATAAAGTCTCTTCCTTAAGATGTATATACATTCCCTTCGTATTTAAAGTAGTACTGTACAACTTTGCTGAATATATAAAAAATATAACATACCTTCGATATCAAATCTCCGGAAGGTAAGTCTCTTAGTTCAAATCAGTTATCTGTGGAGTGGAAAAATAAGGAGTGAGCGACAATGTGCTCAGTAAGGAAGGTGTATGCTGCTTTAAAAATAAAAGCTATAATCTCAAAACCATTTAATCATCCTAACGATCACACTCATTAGGAAATAATAAATACAATTAACATGAAACAGGATTCACCAGATCCTTTCATAAATCTTTTAATTGAGACTAGGCAACAATTTAAATTATGCAAAGAACACAAGTCATCCGCTTTTGGGGTGCACCCGTAGGCCATCGCCCCTCACGGCTATCTCATCTAGATGTATGGCCATAATCTGTAGGTGGTCCTCGGGTCCACTTGCCAAGTGACCTCGAGACCGCTGAAGACTTGGCAGGTCCATCAGCCCTGTGACGCCCTAAGGTACACTCGTTGGTCTATTTGACCCGAGCCATCGCCCTAGCTGGGTCACACAAAATACATGAATGATAATGCATGAATTCATGGCCTAATGTCTCAAAATCAGGTTATCATATGTATCATTTTCATAAAATGATTTGGTTTCCAAAAGGGTTTATAACTAGTAAAACAACCCTCAAATTCAACATTTTCTATGAGAGAAAGGCCCGTTTGGAGCTGGTTCGCCCCCGGCTAGTTCGCCCAGGGTCAGCTCGCCCATTAGCCAATTCGCCCAATGATCAACTCGCCCAAGGGTCTACTCGCCCAAGAGACTACTCGTCCAAGAGTCTACTCGCCCAAAAAGTTTCACATTTTCTATTTTTCAAAAATATTAATTGAAATTTTATTTATTTATTTATTTAATTTTCGTTGAGAAAACAACTCATAAATCAGTTCGCCCACTGGTCAATTCGCCAAGGCGGCGAATTATTAGTCGCCCGCCTCATAGCTTTTCAAGAGAAAAGTATGGCTGGCTGATAACAGTTCGCCCGCCTCACACTTAAAACAAGAGTCGCCCGCCCATACGACATAAAAAAGTTCTCAACTTTTAAAACAAAGGCTCTCACCAGGTTCTCATAAAGTAGAACTCGCCACTTGGCTAGCACGAGCTTAAACTTAGAACAAAACTACTCGCCCGCCCTCAGTAGCTCGTTCATCAAAACAACATATGGCGACTTGTAGCTCGCCCGAAACCAAAACAGTTAATCAACCAATGCATGTCAGAAATAAAACAATTTCTAATATTTTCTTAACATTTTTACTCCACAAGACATGCATTTGCATCACATACTACTTCCTTACCTCGTCTGATACAGCCTTGATTCTCGCCCGCTTTCCTCAATTCCCGTCTGCAAAAGCATTATTTAAACCATTAATATTTTCCAAAACGATATATTTTCCTAATAATAATGGCTTTTTGCGAGGTAACAGTTCGCCATTTGCCCAACATAGCTCGTTGTCCATTAGCGGCTTATTCATGGGAGTTCGCCCATGTAATGGAATACGTTGGCGACTTCTTTTTCTCCTACTCGCCCCATTGGCGATCATCAACATTTCACATGGGCGATCACTATTATCGCCATTCTCGCCTATTGGCGATCATTGGTCCTCGCCCGCCTGGACCATAATGCTGGCGAAACTCACGTAACAATTTCCCAAACTCGTCCCATCCTTTGGGCGAGTACTCACCCATTTTTACTAGCAACTTTCTACTCGCCAATTCCATCTAGTTTTCTTATTTATTCAACAATATTTAATTACAACCAGTCTATATCTATGTTCGTTATATTATAAACATAGAAGTATACCATCATTTATCAAGATAACCTTAGAAATATGGAAGCTCACCTCAACTGAGTTGCACTTCCTGGAGCAGAGTGCTTTTCTGCCTCACTTAGCTTTAATTTGCTTGTTCCTTAGCTCTTCAATGGTGAGGAAAAGGTTTAACTGATAGAAGGATAAAACTCTATGGCTATGAAAGGAACGAAAGAACAAGGTAATCTTTGTAGCAAACAGAATGGGCGAGAATACTTTTGAGGAAGATGAAGTTGCATCCATCAATTTTTTTCTCATGAACCCCTCTTATATAGCCGTTCCGTTTCACTTAAATCTAACACATGTTTCCTTATCCTGTTTTCCTCATCATTTCATGCATTAAATTTTGTGGAAAAACTGCAGCTAGTGGACTACGGTAAGAAGAAAATTCCCTGCATGTGTTGAAAATTTTCTTTCTTTTTCCTCTTCTTCTCCTAGTCCACGCCTCTGCCAGTCACTCTTATTGGCTTGCTCCTCTTGCTAATAAATGCTTAGTCTCCTTTGTCAAATAAAGCAACCGGCGAGAAGTCCACTGCGCCCCTTTCCTGGACTTTTCTATTTCCTTTTCTACTCTTCTCTTCGCCCATGTCTCCTCCAGCCAACGTTGATTGGCTAACTCCCCATCCTTTTCTTTGTTTTGTCTTCTAGCCCTTAATTCTCTTGTCCTTCTTCTTCTTCTTCTCCACGCCAATGTTAGCCACATTGATTAATTTTATCTCATCTCATTTAATGCTTTCATACCTTATATATATACTATCTTGATCTTTTATCAAGATTAAATCCCATATATTCCTTGTTACAATTTCTTGTTGCTCTTTAATATTTGTTTCTCTTTCTTTATACACTACACTATAAATCATCACTTAGATTGGAAAGTGGAAATTCACATTCGATTTAATTTCACAAAATTTTTATTTTCACTATCAATAATGTACACATATGGCATACAGTATAATAAAATTCGGATTTTACACTAGGTCTTTGCATAAACTGACTAATCACTCCTACTGAGAAAGAAATATCAGGCCTAGAAATGGTAAGATATAACAAACTTCCAACCAACATACAATAAAGAGAAGCATCCTTCAACTCCTTGCCTTCAATTGCTCTCAATTTGATATTTTGTTCCATTGGGGTAGCCATTGGTTTGCAATCTGCCATATCAAATTTCTCAAGAAGTTTCTTGATGTAGGTTCTTTGAGAAAGAAATAAGCCTTCCTTGTTTCTGGAAATCTCAAGTCCAAGGAAGTGCTTGAGCTCTCCAAGATTCTTCATTTCAAAGAGGACTGCTAGTTCTTCTCTGAGTCTAGAGACTTCTTGTTCATCGTCACCTGTAATTATCATATCATCAACGTACAATAGCACTAAAACAGAAGACATAGAATTCCTTTTAACAAATAAGCTTGCATAAGCTTTTGAGGCAACATATCCATAAAAGATTAGATATTCAGCAATTTTCCCATACCAAGCTTGAGGTGCCTGTTTTAGACCGTAGATTGCCTTTTTAAGTCGAAAGACATAATCGGGAACGTCTTGGATTTGAACCCAGGGGGCTGCTCCATGAAAATGTCTTGATCAAGCTCTCCATATAAGAAAGCATTTTTGACATCAAGTTGCCAAAGCTTCCATCCTTTAAAAGCTGCCAAGGATAAGATAACACGAACTGAAGTCATTTTCGCAACAGGACTAAAAGTTTCTTCATAATCCAAGCCACTCCTTTGTGAAAATCCCCTTGCTACCAGCCTAGCCTTGTATCTATCAACATCTTCATTTGACTTACGCTTAATCTTGTACACCCATTTACAAGAAACACGTTCAACATTTTCTGGTTTTGGAACTAGCTCCCATGTTTCATTCTTTTGTAGTGCCGCAATTTCTTCCTTCATAGCAAGCTCCCATTCTTTGCTTCCTGCAACTTCCTCATAAGATGAGGGCTCATTTTCATCTACTGGCCCAGCAAAGAAACATTCACAAACATGACAATGTTCCTTGCCCATATAAAAGTCTTTCAACTTTTCTGGTTTCTTATGATGTCTTTGAGATCTACGAATAGCCTGCTCCTCTTCTTGACGTGATCTTTCACCATTTTCTTGATCAACAAAAGTGTCATAAGATTGCACTTCTCTCCCATTAGAGTCAAGAACATTTGATGATGAAGAACTCCCTCTAGAATAGTCTAGAAGGTTAGAAAAACTTTGTTCTTCTGCCTTATCTTCATTAGAAGATGCTGCACATGGTGTTAGTGTAGGAATTGCAGATTGAATGTAATAAGAAGATACCTCATCAAAAACAACATCCCTTGAAGTGACAACTTGATGAGTTTCTGGATCCATACACTTCCAACCTTTCCTTTGTAAGTCATAGCCAATGAAGACACACTTTTTGGCCTTTGCTTCCAGCTTCGTTCTTTGATTGTCTGGAACATGCACATAACAAGTGGAGCCAAATACTCTGAAGTGAGAAACATATGGCTTTGCATTAAAGATGAGTTCATATGGTGTCTTCATGTAAGATCCGATTCTACACTACTGTAGAGTCTAATTTCATAAAAGTGATAATGGAAATTAAATAAATAGAGAGCATTGATTTCCATTTAGTTGAAAAGCTCCTTAAATTGAGTAGTGAATGGAACAACTATGGTGAAATAATGATGGGCGAGTATACAGAATAGCTCACCAATGAGTGAGCCAGAAAGGATGTTCGCCAACGGGCAAGCAGATTGCCAATGGTGATGGCGAGTTGAATGGTAGCAAGGGCGAATAGGTGAGTTCGCCATGTCTCTTGAGTAGATGATCGCCCGGGGCGAGGACATGTAATCGCCCATATGGATGAGTGAGTTTTGTGATAGTAAGTGGGGCGAGCTGAGGTTTCTGGTTGAATAGGCGAAAACTGGAACTGGAATCAGCACGTGACCATTACAGCCAAAATTGACTTGTAAGTCGTACGGTTGAAGACAATTAATGGAGAAGATGTTGAAGTCAGTAAGGAATTAACCGTATTGGTTGAGAAATAAAACAAGGTCAATAGAAGCAGAAAAAGGAGTGTGGAAGGGAGACTTTCACGCCACTTGTGCTGCAGCTTTTCTTCATGCGTTAAATGCATGAAAGACGTGGAAATGATGAAAGAAACAGGATAAGGGACAGGCGGAAGCTTTGGATTGGTTTAGCATGGCTATATAAGAAGAAATGCTTGAGGAGAACAGATTTAGCAAATTTCATTCTCTTCACGAAAACCATCCTCCTGCAAATTTATGTTCTGACTTCACCCAGTTCTATCATGCTTGATTTACTGAGCTTCATCCTTACGTTAGCCAAATAAGAAAATCTGTTTGCAAGAACGTTCTTCCATCGTTGATGAATTAAAGGAAGAAGCAAAGTGAGGCTAACAGGAGACAGAAAGAATTCTGCTCTGGAAATGCAGATGGTTGAGGTGAGTTTTATATTCTGAGGTGTTCTTGATATTTAATGGTAGATTTATATGTTTGCAACAAAAGAAACATAGAACATAGCCTTGTTTTAGTTAGATCCTTAGAGAACATGAAAACAAGGAAAATAATGGAATAAGTGACGAGATTGGCGACTATAGTGATCGCCCGTCAGGAAAATTAGAAATCGCCAATGAGGGCGAGTGGAAAATAAAGAACTCGCCAAGGTAAATTCTGTGTAAATGGGCGAGATCGCCCAATTCTAGTGAAGTGAATGATGGGCGAACTCCCAAATAGCTTAGTGTCGAGTAATGGCGGGCGAGATGCCACGTGTAAGCCATATGATGAATGGCGAGCTCGGTTAAGAAGCTAGTAAAATGTCTGTGGGCGAGCTGGTAGATTTACCTGAAGTCTCGCCTAAGTAATGGAAAAATATATAAAGAAAATATTAATGGAATTTATATATAACTTGCAGCCGATAATTGGGAATGGCTATGGGCGAACAGAGAGCAGGGCGAAGCAAGGCTTCGTTGGAACAGGTAAAGGAAGTAGTATGTGATGTAAATGCATGTCCTGTGGAGTAAAAATGTTAAGAAAATATTAGAAATTGTTTTATTTTCTGACATGCATTGGTTGATAAACTGTTTTGATCTTGGGCGAGCTACAAGCCGCCATATGTTGTTTTGTTGGGCGAACTGGTTAAAGCAGGCGAGTAGTTTTGTTCTAGGCAGAAACTCGGGCGAGCCAAGTGGCGAGCTCTCTTTTATGAGAACTGGGCGAGTGCCCTTGTTTTAAAGAGAAATCCGGGTAAAGCCATAGTCGGGCGAACCCTTTTTAATGTGTTTGGGCGGGCGGCCCTTGTTTTAAATATAAGGCGGGCGAACCTCTATCAACGAGACATACTTCTGTTTTGAAAAGCTAAGTGGCGGGCGAATACTAATTCACCGTCTTGTCGAGTTAGTCAGGGGCGAGCCGTGAAGGGCGAGCTGACTCTGGCGAACAGTTTTAAAGTGTAATTTCTTATACGAAAAATAAGACGTTTTAATATTTTCAAAATAAAAATATGAAACATTTTGGGTGAGTTGACTAATGGGCGAGCCACTGAGGGCGAGCCAGTTTTGCTTTTCGATTTAAAAGGGCAAAGTTGGGCGGGCGAACACATGTTCTCCGCCATGGGCGAGCTAACCATGGGTGGGCAGGTTTTAAAAGTTGAGAATTTTGGAAAGTTTTCAGAGTGTTTTGTAAACAGAAAACTTAAAACCTTTTCGGGAATTAAATCATTTGAGTAAATGATAATGTAGGTAAGATAAGCCCTTAAAGGTTTTCATGAGATATAAAAGTTATTTTTGAGACTTTAGGCCCTGAGTTCATGCGTTACTATTGCGTGACCTACCTGGGGCGATGGCTCGGTCAATGGACCAACGAGTGCACCTCAGGGCGTCACAGGGCTGATGGACCCGCCAAGTCATCAGCGGTCTCGAGGTCATTTGGCAAGTGGACCCGAGGACCACTATAGATTATGGCCATAGATCTGAGATAGCCGTGAGGGGCGATGGCCTACGGGTGCACCCCAAATATAAGAGGCCGTGGTTCAAATCTTTGTACAATCATATAATTTTGATTACTTTCATATAATTGATGAACAAGTTCAAGTACCAGATACTACTTGATCAAAAGTTAATCAGGTATAGCGTACCCTAAGGGTACTACCCGAATCCGATACGAGTAATAAGAATACTATCCGAACCCTATAATTATTCGATTATAGAGTCAAGTAGTGTCGGGTACTTGATTATATATTACCCATTTACATCATTATATCAAATATTTTTTTTGTACATTATATCAAATGTTATTATTTATAATATAATGTCAATTAGTGTATATAACTTGTTTAATTTAACGTTCTAAATTTTTAATGAGATATTTGATTAATTAATGTGTTTGAGTATGATTATATTTAATAAAAATAATGTTATATTATGATTTATGTACAAACTAAAAACAAAATAAATATAAAATTAAGATAATTAATTGGCCAATTATTCATAATATTAATTATTTTTTTAATGTATACTATAATTTTATTCAACATTATAATTGAAGAATTAGTTAACTAGTTATGCGGTTAAATTTAATTTAATTACTAATTATGTTGGTATTTAAAAGACAAAATAAATGTAAAAAAGATTCTTAAAAATTTTAAATTTTATTAAAAATATAATATAATTATTAAAAAAGCTAATTAAACAAAGTAAAAAAAAAAAGAAATTTATTGAACTAAGAGTATCTAAATTCCAATGACCCAATATTGACCCAAAAAAAAAACACAATGACTCAATAAGTTATTGTTAAGAGTATAAAACTATTTATATAAATGTTTAATTGTTTAGTGTGATTTATTTATAATTTGTTAGTTTTTTATTTGTATAGCTAATACTTTTGGATTTTTACTTTCTTTTAGTTTTACTATATATTTGGCTCATTTAAAAAATAAATTTTTATATAATTATTAATATATAATTATATATTTTATAACAAATGTAAATATCACAGGAAATAAAAAAATAATAATTATCGAGTAATAAAAACATTAAAATGTAAAAATTTATATTTATATAAATTTAGTCAAAACAACAAAAGAAATTAAAAATAATGAATAATAATATTTTATTTATGAGAGTTTCATGTGAAAGGAGATCTGTTTGATTTTCATTTTTCAATTCCCTCCAAACAAGCTTTTGCCACATTACCAAAAAATTTTTAATTCTTTGGGAATATGCCTTTTCCCTCCCTTGAGAATCACATGAAAAAACTTCAAAAGCAAACTTTGAAATACATTTATCTCAATATACTGTCATGCAATGTAGATATGATAATTAAAAAAAATGAACGTGACATTGGATCAAATTTTGATAAAAATAAAAAAAAATTGTGTTTGGTATATCAATATAAATTTTAATACAATAATTTTTATATTTTATATGATACAAATATATTTGATGCAATACGAATACAATATATATACACGAATTATTAAGTCTAATATAATGTAATGTCTATTATAATTGTTTTAATTATAATCGAAATTCAAAGATGATTTTTTTTATTACAAGGAAAATATTAAATAACTGAGAAAGGGGGTGTTGGATTCAAATCTAAAACTTACAATATGCCACAACTCATCTTTAACCATTAGGCCAAGAGGTTGTTGGCAATTCAAAGATGATTTTTAGTAGTCGGAGTTTGTGGACAAAAAAATTAATTAGTACAGAAATCCAGATGCTTCCAAGGCAGAAGTTTACAATAGCAGAAATGCTTTCATTTCTTGCAAATGCAATGCAAGATTTAAAACTTTTTCAATGTCTTTTACATCTTCGAGTATTTTACTTGTAATTCTTTTTACGATAATTAATAAATTATAATTAAAAATTATGTATTGGTCCATCATTTACAAGTGTGAATTTTATGTATTATTTTGATAGATCTCACGTGACTTTAAATTTTGATTAATTAATTATAATGTAATAATTATAGATGATATGTTCTCTTTTATTATTGTAGATAACTATATTCTTCATTGGTCCACTCCCAATGTTTTCAAAATCATCCCAACCAAATTTCTCAATATATATATATATATATATATATTATACAATTCCCATTTATTAAATTTTAACTTTAATTTAGCATTTCTATTATATTTTTATTTAACTACATAAAATTAAATTAATTATTACATTCAAAATTATAAAATATTTATAATTTATAAAATTTTAAAATAATTTGACTAAGCCAGCTAAGCCCGCCTGATTAAAACCAGACCGAACCTGAAACCGGACCGAACCCGAGAAAACCCGCAACCGAAAAAACTCGAAACCGAGAAAACCCGCAATCGAAAAAACCCGAGACCGAAAAAACCAACAACCGAGAAAACTCAAGACCGAAAACACCCGCAACCGAGAAAACCCGCAACCAAAAAAACCCGTAACCGAAAAAGCTCGTTACCGAAAAAACCCAGACCGGAACCTGCCCGAACCCACCCGTTTGCCACCTCTACTTCGAATGTGCTCGATCAAATCCTTGTGTACAGAACTCCTCAAGATGAACAAAGCTTGCCCACACCGTGTTCTCCATTTCTTCTTAGCCTTTGCATTTTCTTGAGTATCTGTTAGCTCTTCACTTTCTTCGCAAATTATTTCCCAAAGATCTTGGCCTTGAAGATAAGCTTTCATGCAAAGCCTCCAATATTGATAGTTTGAGTTGTTAAGCTTCTCCATACCAAACTGGTTTAAACTACCAGTAGAAAATTCCATGTAGCAAGTCTGGTTCCTCAAATAGTCTTACTGCCGTAGCAACACTTGTAAGACTCGAAGTTTATTATACTATATACCATATTTGTACATGATTGATAGTGAAAATAATTGTTTTAGTAAAATTAAAGAAAACAATTGAATATGAAATTTCCACTTTTCATTTTGAGTTATAATTTATAATGTGGTGTATGTGAGGTAGTATGATTTAAGAATAATAAATTAAGTGATTTCACATAAGCCAAGTGATGATTGGTTGAAATGGTAAGAAAAGTCAAGAAAAGGGGTTCACGCCACCTTGATTTCTTGGACAAATTGGGCTAGACATTTAATGGCAAAGAGAATTAAGTTAATAATAGTGGCTGCTGGAGGTGGCGTGGACTGGAGAGAAAGAAGAAAAAGGAAAGAAAATTGTCAAAACGTGTAGAAACTTCTTCTTACCGTCGTTCTATTTGCTGCAGTTTTTCCACAAGTTTTAATGCATGAAAGACAAGGCAATGATGAAGAGAACGGGATAAAGAAACAGGTGGTAGGTTCTAACAGGATTAACATGGCTATATAAGGAGGGATACGTGAGAAGAAGAATCAACGTAGCAAACTTCATCTTCTCCAGAAAAACTCCTCGCCAATCTGTTTTCACTGCATGCTCACATGTAGTTCTTCCGTTTCTTTCATATATGAGCCATGAAAACTTCATTTTTAGTTAGCCAAACCTTTCCTCCATTGTTGAAGAGCTAAGGAACAAACAAAATTAAGCTAAGTGAGGCAAGAAAACATTCTGTTTTTGGAACAGCAACTGGGTTAAGGTGAGTTTCATATTTTCCATGGTTCTCTTGATATTCCATACTAGATTTCTATGTTTTATAACGTGATAAACATAAATATAGCCTGGTTTTAGTTAAATATTGTTGAATATATAAGAAACTAGATGGAAAAATAACCAAGAATGAGTAAGGAAACACGATGGGCGAACAACATCTGCTTACCAAATAGGTGAGTATTCGCCCAATGGATGAGGCGAGCTCGAGAGTAGCATGAGTTGGCGACATACGTGTTAGCCAAACTCTTTGGAAAATCAGAATGACAATCGGGATAGGCGAGGACCAATGTTCGCCAATTGGCGAGAATGGTGTGATCGCCCAAGTGGAATGAGGCGAGTAAGATATAAAGAACTCGCCAAGTGGAAAGTATAAGTCCAAATGGGCGAGGTCGCCCAATGCTAGTGTAATGCATGAAACAGGACGTTAGTTGGCCGAGCTCCCACGAATCGGCTAAATATGAATGGCGAGTTGGATTGGGCGATCTTCCATGTGTAAGCCCACTAACAGATGGCGAGCTATGTGGGCGAAGGGCGAACTGAGTCTCACCAAAGTGTCACAATTATTAGGAAGATATAAATAGTTTTGGAAAATATTCGAAAAAGGAATATTAATAGTTTAATAAAAATTTGCAGACGGGAATTGAGGAAGGCGGGCGAGAAGCAAGGCTTCATCAGGCAAGGTAAGGGAGTTGTATGTGAAGTAAAATGCATGTCCTGTGGAGTTAAATTTTGTGAAATTATTGAGAAATTATTTGTTTTATGACATGCATTACTATGATAAATCGTATGATTGGGCGAACTGGCAAAATGGCGGGCGAGCCATTTGGGCGAACTCACTTTTTATGATTTTTGATATTTGGGCGAGTAGCCCTGTTTAAAAAGAAACCCGGGCGAGCTAAAGTGGCAACCCCTTTTAATGTTGCTTTGGGGCGGGCGACCCCTGTGTTTTTATGGGTGGGCGAGTTGACCATGGCAATGCCATAAAAGGCGAGCCTTGGGGTGAGCTAGGTTAATTTGTTTTAATCGCCAAGGGTTGGCGGACGAACACAAGTTCACCGCACTGGGCGAGCCCTACATGGCGAACTGATTTATGAGTATTTTTCTCAACGAATAATAAATTATTTTGAAAATAGAAATATGAAATCTTTTTGGGCGAGTTGACCAATGGGCGAGTTGACTATTGGCGAGCTAACTATGGGCGAACTAGCCATGGGCGAGCCAGCATAACCCGTGCCTTTCTCACACAGAAAATGTTGAGATTGCGGGCTGTTTAACTATTTTATAAAACCTTTTGGAAATCAAATCATTTTATGAAAATGATAACATGAGTGAAATAATCCCATAAGGGTTTTCATGAGTTATAAAAGTGATTTTTGAGACTTTAGGCCCCGAGTTCATGCTTTATTATTCATATAATTGCGTGACCCGCCTGGGGCGATCGCTCAGGTCAATGGACCAACAGGTGCACCCCAGGGCGTCACAAGGCTGATAGACCCGCCAAGTCATCAGCGGTCTCGAGGTCACTTGGCAAGTAGACCCAAGGACTATCTATAGATTATGGCCATAGATCTAGTTGAGATAGCCGTGAGGGGCGATGGCCTACGGTTGCACCCCAAAAGCGGACGACTTATATTCCTAAGGAAACAGAGCATGATTTTAGTTATTGCCTAGTCTCAACTTATTGGTTTCTGTTTACTGAAAGGGTCTATTGAATCCTGTTGAAGTTAACAATATTCATTGTTTTTTTTAATGGGTTAATTGTTAAGATAAATAAATTGTTTTTGGGAAGATAGCTGTTATTTTATAAAGCAACATACACTTTCCTTACTGAGCACGTTATCGCTCACTCCCTATTTTCCACTCCACAGATTATTAAATTTGGGCTAAGCGAATTACCTTCTAGAGATCTAATATCAAAGGTATGTTCTATCCTTTTATATATTCAGTAAAATGGTATAGTACTACTTTAAATTGAAGGGAATGTATATACATCTTAAGGAAATAATTTAATAATTCTTATAAAAGTGATAGGAATTGATAAGCATCACAGACAGCCCAACCGATAAGTGAGTGTGATTAGTAAGTGAATATTATGTATTTTGTGAATTTGGGATGTTACAACACTAAACCTTGACACACCAGCTCTGATGCCAAGTTGAACTACAGAAAATGTAGCTAAAATCACTCGACTACACACCCAGGACCTTGAAGACAATCTAACCATGCTAGGAAATATGAAGCAAAACAATTTATCTCAAAACAGAACAAGAATAGAATAGCAAATGAGATACTAAGAAAGTTGCAGACAAAAGTTCTTTTTGGCTTACTTTCAAATGGATGGAGTACATCAATATTTAAGAGGCATTACAGAGCAATTAATAAATCAACAACAAATAGTAACCTAACAACAGTAAATGAAAAACACAAAACACAACCTATAAGAAAGTCAAAAGGTAGCCGCTAACTATTAGCACAAGTTCAACAGCTTCCACTTCCTGATCTCTCATGGTCTCCACCAGGGTCAATGTTATTCCACTGAGAGGGATAGTAGAACCCAGAGTTCTGATTGAAAAAACTACCTCCTTCAGTGCTTCCATGGCCAGCTGCAGTTCTTCTGTCATAATGGGAAATTGCTGCTGTTGCCGCTGGGATTTCATTGCTGGCATAGCGGATTAAATCAGCATTGGTGGCATCCAATTCCCTTTGGAGTCTCATCACCTGTCGTTGCAGGAATGAAATGTCTCCAACGCAGCCATAGACAGGATCTTTCATCCTTGCCTCAGCTTCATAGGCAAGGGAGTTCACTGCATCTTCTCTCTGATGTGGTGCTATCTCAATGAGCAGTTTGCAGACATTGCTTGCACCAAATATTTTGTGAACATTGGCAAATTTCTGTGGCTCTTCAGGTAGAAAATATGGTGCAAAAATACATTCTGACGCGCATTTTCTCCTCAAGATTTTGCAGGCTGCACAGGGAGAATTGGAGTAGCAGGAAGAAGCCATCTTCTCTGCAGCAAAGAATTGCATGCATCAGCTATAGTTTGTCAGCCATAATTTTTTTCTTTAATCAAATTCAGTTCAAATCTTTTATTTTCTTCTGTAAGATGGAAGTTGATCTTTTATTTTTTTCTCTAATCAAATTCAGTTCATATTATTTCGGTCATCTCTTTTTATTCCAATTAAAAAGAGGATTATTTCTTCGGGGCTGGGGCACAAGTCCTCTCACAAACACGAGAAAGTAAGTGGCACAGGTTTTGCATGGTTTAAACTTTAAATAACATATTCCCAGGCATGCAATTGTCTGGACGGGTATTATCCTAGATAGGCAGCCAGTCTATAAAGACAACAAAGTGATTGGACCAGTGAATTTGATTGAAAAAACTACCTCCTTCGGTGCTTCCATGGCCAGCTGCAGTTCTTCTGCCATAATGGGAAATTGCTGCTGTTGCCGCTGGGATTTCATTGCTGGCATAGCGGATTAAATCAGCATTGGTGGCATCCAATTCCCTTTGGAGTCTCATCACCTGTCGTTGCAGGAATGAAATGTCTCCAACGCAGCCATAGACAGGATCTTTCATCCTTGCCTCAGCTTCATAGGCAAGGGAGTTCACTGCATCTTCTCTCTGATGTGGTGCTATCTCAATGAGCAGTTTGCTGACATTGCTTGCACCAAATATTTTGTGAACATTGGCAAATTTCTGTGGCTCTTCAGGTAGAAAATATGGTGCAAAAATACAATCTGACGCGCATTTTCTCCTCAAGATTTTGCAGGCTGCACAGGGAGAATTGGAGTAGCAGGAAGAAGCCATCTTCTCTGCAGCAAAGAATTGCATGCATCAGCTATAGTTTGTCAGCCATAATTTTTTTCTTTAATCAAATTCAGTTCAAATCTTTTATTTTCTTCTGTAAGATGGAAGTTGATCTTTTATTTTTTTCTCTAATCAAATTCAGTTCATATTATTTCGGTCATCTCTTTTTATTCCAATTAAAAAGAGGATTATATCTTCGGGGCTGGGGCACGAGTCCTCCTCTCACAAACACGAGAAAGTAAGTGGCACAGGTTTTGCATGGTTTAAACTTTAAATAACATATTCCCAGGCATGCAATTGTCTGGACGGGTATTATCCTAGATAGGCGGCCAGTCTATAAAGACAACAAAGTGATTGGACCAGTGAATTTGATTGCACGAAGCAAAGACTGGAAAGGCTTTCTAAGATTGAACTTCTTCATTTGCTTTCTAATATTGGATTGTGGCCTCCATTTCTTTGCTGCTTCTCATGTGCAAGTGTGAAAGATGTGAAGCAGAGAAGAACAAAAGAGAAGAATGAAGAAAAAGTTCAGAGATTTCTGTAAAAGCCACTGTTTTGGGCTGCATTGTTTATTAATTTATACAAACATCAGACAAAAGTTTAAGCTTAACGACTCCTAACAACAACAAAACATGTTTGCCTAACAAAATGAATTACTACAACCTTATCATATCAAGAACTATCTTAAAACCTGATGCAACAGGACAAATTATGGGCAGAACATGTCAATTAAGGAAAATTATGGTAGATTTGAGTCAAAAACAAGAAGGTCCAACAAAGTGTTTAGTTGGAATGTGGCTGGTTTTGTAGCACGATTGCATGTGTACGTAACGGATGTACGGAAAACTCGATTTTCTATTGAGGACTTTGTGATGTCTGCACAGTTCTTTCCACTGGGTTGTATCTTGGAGGATGTTAGCAGGTTCTCTTTGGGTTGGTAGTTTTTGCCTCACATCTCACTCTCATTATGGTTATCAAAGGGTTTGCTGGTTTAAGTTTCTTCATATTATTCTTTGATGAGTGTCCTGAATGTGTTTTTTTTTTTTGAGGGTTTGAATTTTAAGACTTACAGTGGGTTTTCTTTGTTGTTTTCTTGATGGTGTAAGTTCGTTCTTATGTTGCTTTTGTTGGTTCTTTAGACCTACCATGATGCTAGCTTGTAAGTCTTCTATATTGATATATTAATGAAACTCTTATTTGCCTAGCGCAAAAAAAAGGACTGGAAAGGCTCATTTACTATGTCAATTGCTCGGAATGCATACGTTATACAAGTTGATCAGAGAGAATATGAAAGGATGTTGCCAAAGCTTAATCTGCTCTGCGGGTTCTTTCTTTACTGCTTTTGCAGTTTGCACTATTTCTCGCAGGACTTGTCTATACTCATTAGTTTGATCTCATACATATGCATTCTAACATTAGACAATGAATAAAGAGAAGAAAAAGGATAAAGATATATTACCTGGTTGTTGGCCTTCTTTTTCTATGATGGCTTCAAGGAGATCTCTAACTTCTGCAAATTGGGTCATCACATCTTTCTCATTATCAATAGGGGAAAAGATACACATCAGATAATCTGGCGGATTTCCCCCCACTGTATCATTCCGGTTCATATCTTCCCACCACTGACATTCTCCTCTGATTATCTTCAAAGTTTTGCGTGAAATTGCTATTTCTGAAATACTTTTAAGCTTTGGGCAATTGTAGCAGCCTATGCTTTCTAATTTCGGTGCTATTAGTAGGCCATTAGAAATGCTGACAAGTTCAGGAAGGTAAAGAAGCACCAATCTTTTCAAACTTGGGAGAAAGATTTTGCATTTGTATGACATTATAGGCTTGACGGATGCATGGCTTACCAGGCTTGTGACTTGAGGACAGTCCTCAAGAATAATGTCCTCCAAGTTGACTAAATTTTCAAGCAAAGGAAGAGGGAAAATACTATTCAGCTGGGGGCATGCATGCAGCGCTAGGAATTTTAACTTAGACATGCATCCAAAAAGATTTGGTCCTCTCCAGATGCTCCCTAAATTCTCCATGTAATAGATGCTCAAATATTTTAGGGACTCAAGCACATGTTCTACGGAATCAGAGTCAGAGTCAGATTCAGATTGATCATCTTTAACTCTTTCGTAATAATGCATCTCTCCATCAATAAGAGTTTCCATCTTATTACACTCCGCCAACAAGCAAAATTTTAGTCTCCTCATATTCTTGATCCCAAATTCAGATAGACTAATAGCGGTTGCATGGTGGTCCAAGAAGAATGAAGTTGAATGTTTGAGTATCCCTTTTATTTCACTTGGGATGTTTCCACCATTCACAAACTTCAAGCATTTGTCCCAGTTTCTGAATGCTGCTTCATCTTCGTGAGGTACACGAGATATGATTCTCCTTTTCTGGTGGCCAACAGTAAATCTAAAGCGTAACAGTGAAGGATATATCAATGATGTAGTATCTAAAAGTTGGAATTTAGGAAGGTACAAGCTAAGAGTCCTCAATGTTTCTGACTTGCTTACTTCCTCCACAACAGCTTCCACAGAATCATCCCACCTTTTGTCTGCTGGATCCACATCAATGCTTAATTCAGTAAGTTGCGAGAGAATTGATATCATCTCAGGGTCAATCAGCATGTTTGATTTCGACTTCTTTTTGCCACAGATGGGATAAAATGATACCCTCAAACGTCTTAACTTGAGTAGCTCTGCAATCTGTCTAGGCAGATCCATGATCTGCGTTTCATCAAGATCAAGCTCCTCGAGATTTTCGAGTTTCCCAACCTGAGGTGATAGTTCCATGAAGAGTCGACAACCTCGTAACAAGAGTTTCTTAAGTGCAACCAACTTGGGAAGAGATTTTGGCAAAGATTTGATGCTAGTATGGGACAAATCTAATACTTGCACGCGGTGAAAGAATGAGGGTGGAATAGCTGTCAGTTCAGAATTCTCTTGCAAATACAATGAAATCAACGAAGGGCAACTTGGAGACTGCGGAAGCTCAGATATCTTATGTTTATCACCCATGAAATGCACCTCTTCGACTGCCCATTCTTCTTCCTTTCGTTGCTCGGTTAATCCTGACCTACTAGACTTAGCAAGAGATAGCAACATTTTCGTTGAAATATTCTAGCCCATAAATTCCTCGGTGGATTCCAACTTACGATGGATATTGCCTTGCAAAAGACTTTGTTCCATAAAACATCAATGTTAGAAAATGTTCATTTAATCATTAGAAGTTACAATTTAAGTGAGAATTCAATTTATGTTAGTTAAAATATAACATTTAAAGAGATAAAGTGACTGAAAAATTGATACCTATTATAACTGTTTTTGAGAAGTTTACAATGATCCCCAAACAGAAAATCTCAAATCGAGTAAAGCTGATTTCTTTTTTTTGATAAAGCGGATCATTTTTTTACCTAAACTATTTAATTAACTATGTTATCCCAAATCAATTAAGTTTAAAATTTAAAATCACTAACATTATGACTAAAGCTTTTAAACTCACTAACATTATGACTAAAGCATCGAATCCAATGCTCATGTCTTTTATTTTTAAGGTGTAAAATTTAATTTGCAAGTTTAAAGTTAAAATCTTAACACTTGTATTCTTCATTTCTTAGACTAGATATCTCAATTTTATTCATACATATGCATATATATATATAACCCATTAAAATTATTATACTGGAAATGATCATTTTATGTTAATTTTCTTTCTTTTCATATTATTTATAATTTGCAAAATTTATCTTTTTATTTTTTTTCTATGTTAGCATCAAATTACTAGGGAAAAAGATACTAACATGAAAGTTTATGACTTTCGTTTTTGGGGACGTAAATGACTTTTTATTACACTTGATCTTAAGCCAAAAAAACCTCCTTCCAACTAATATCCGAAATTTGCTAAAAAAAAGTAATATCCGAAATCTTTTTTATTTTATTTTTACAATAATGCCAAGTTATCTATGTCTAGTGACATACATGATATGTGACATGATATTAACATGCCATGTATAATAATACGTCATAATGTGAAAACCAAGAAATTTCCAAAATATATATGTATAGCATTTTAAAATAAAGTAATTATACAAAAGAGTTTATATGAAATATGCAATATATACATAATATATATATATAATATATATTACAAATAAATATAAAATATATAAATATGTAATATGTATTATATAAATTAAATAAATAAAATATAAATACTATAAATTAAAATTATATATATGTTTTTGATATATATATATATATATATATATATATATATCAAATATAGTAAATATATATAATTATAAGAATATAATTATATATAATATTATTATAAATATTATATTTATAAATATATTTTATAAATATAATTTAAAAAAAAAAAAGAAAAAGAAAAGAGAGAGGCGGGAATCGGGACAACCCGATTCCCAGCCTTATATTTCTCCTCTGTTTCAGAACAGAGGAGAAAAACAAAAACAAAAGGGAAAAGCTGGCGACGCCGGGAGGAGGAAGTGGCAGCGACGTCGCCGGTGAGCCGATGGAGGAAGCCGACGCTGGGAAAGGAAAAACGGAAGAGAGAAACAGAACGGGAGAAGAGAGAGTTGAAGGGAAAACCGGCTAACCAAAAGGGAAAGGAGAAGGGAAGAAAGAGGGAATGTCGGTCGATCCAGATGCCGGCACCGCTGCCTTCGACACCGGCAAGGTCAAACCAAGTGAAAGGGGAGCCGGCGATGAAGGAAGAAAGGAAAAAGGAGGGAGAAAGGGGAGGAAAAGAGGCCGAAAAACACCCTCCAGATCCACCACCGCCACCATCGTCGATCAAGAAACGGAGACCAGATCTGGCCTCGTGGCAACCGCGGGATGTTGTGGAGTGGCCGAACCGTCGGAGATGATGGCCGCCGATGGCTGAACCAACCCGAACCCGACCCGACCCGACCCGGTTCAGAAAAGAAAAGAAAAAGAAAGAAAGGAAAAAGAAGAAAAGAAAAGAAAAAGAGAAAGAAAGAGAAAGAAAAAGAAAAGAAAAAGAAGAAAAGAAAAGAAAAAGAAAAAGAAAAAGGAAAAGGAAGAAGAAGAAGAAGAAATGGGTAAGGAAAATTAAAAGATTTCGCTACATTTTTATGAAATTTATTAGAAATTGTTGGATTATTTTCTAAATGAAAATATGTGTCAATTATTGAAATTGTAGCAAAACGGAACTGAGACGAATGGTGGACTTCGGCAAGGCTCGAAAATCGGAAAGTGCGCTAAGCTTTGGCGAATAAGTAAGATACTTTTATAAAGCATTAGTAGCATTATATTGTATGTGGGATTATGATTTTTATATGATGCATTGATGGAATGATTTTAATGGAATTGTGATTTTTTTAATATGATGCATTGATTGAATTGATGTTAAAAATGCTAAGAGGACCCACAACTAATGGTGGGGGTCTTAGTAGAGACATAGGAATTGTGAGAATCAACGGCTGTTATAAATTGTGTTTTCCTTGCAAGAGGTTTAGTAAAAATTAAGCTGTTATGCTGCCGAAATTTCCATGAAAATGTTTGAGGAAAAAGATTAAGTTTCTCATATAAATGGAATTTAGAAAGAATTATCGAAGATAAACTTGAAAGGACCTTATCGTGTCATAGGAAATTGATTTTTGAAATGGTTGAGAAGGTAAATGGATGAACACGATAACATGAGGAATTATATTGTGAGTCTTATAGAATCGACAATTTGAGTTCTATCAACATTACAAGTTGATTATTGAGTTGAAAAGGAGATGGAATATCAGTTCGTTGAAATAGTGATGAAAGTAATGATAATTATACGATATAACTTAGAAGAGGAGACTGCAGTTGGAATTTTGATAGTTAAGCGATTGAATTGTGGAACTATAAACGGAGTAATGATTTGAGAATTTGTCGAATTAGATCTCTTGATTTTAAATGGTTCCGAATGTGATAATATGGACAATTCAAGAGGTCGATGCTGAGACGATTTCACCGAATTACATCGTGTTACTGATTATACGTGAGATGATAAACGGACCTACACTAGTGATATAGGTCTTAGTATCAATATTGTGGTATACAATGGATGGCTATGATGTTGAGTACACATAACTTTATTGATATTGAGGTTGAATTATGACACAATCTGATCATTTATAGATTCAAATAAATGAGTGATGAAAATATATGAATATATGGTTTTGCTTATAACCATAGAATAGGCCTTGAATAATAAGATTAATAATCGCATAAGTTCGATATTAAATTATATAGGCCATATGAAAGCTTGATTGAGGATTGTGATCTAGCTCTGTGATAGTGAATGAAATTGAAACTCAAGTTGGAAATTATGAACGTGTGTCAATAGGTCAAACCATAATTGGATTTGATAAGTGATTATTGATCAGGTGGTTTTATTATCTTCAATATCGACTCTGGAGTAGATATTGGATGACGATATTGGAAACTACATAATTTCCGTATCTTGATGGTTACACTGAAACATGATATCTAAATGCTCATAGAAACTAAGATGATTCATAATAATGATGTGATCTTAATATTGATGATGAGATGTATAAATGATTATTACAGTCGATGACGATTGAGAAAGGATATTGAATATCGAATGGTCTGAATACCAAGTGATTTGATTATTGAATGAATTGAATACTAAACAATTTGAATACCCAATGAATCGAATATTGAATGAGTTGAATACGGATCTACTGATTTGACAAAGAGGAAGTTTCGAAGTCGAATGATTGATGGTGATAAAAATTGAATGAATTACTTCACTGTATTAGATGAAATATGATTTATATCGATATTGAAAATAGTATCGAATTTACCTATTTGGTATGATCTGATTGAAATCAAAAGGATGGAAATGAGAAAATTGAATTATAGTGAACGTTATAATTAAATAACATGGTTGATGAAAATGATAGTTCATTATTGAACTCGTGATTTAAATTGCATTACATTTAAGCATGCCTTCTTACAACTTGAAACATTATAATAATATTTATATGAATACTGTAAAGTATTGATTTGTTTTGAAATGAAAGTATATGGTAGATATATATATTTTGATATATGAAGCCTCATACAGAATTTTACCATATGCTTTACATGATATTGAAAAGAAAGCTAAAGATTTAAATGTTTTATGAGACTGTAGGCACCCTAAAAGAATTAAATTCAATAAAGCATAGTGGAAACCGCCTAATTGGAGCTTTGCTCATTAGGCAGAGATGCTTGTCCGACAATAGTCGTAGACAGGTCTCAGTCACGCCTGATCAGTGGGGCTGAGAGAGATGAGGTCTATGGCCATAGATAGCGCCCTAGTTGGTTTCCAGGGGACGATGACATGATTTTCACTGCTAGCTATAGTGATTTAAGTCTTTATTGATAGAGATGATAGGGATCTAGCCTAGTCTCTAACCGATATGATATGAAGTCTAGAGTATGATTTTATTGATATGAACTCTAGACTTGACATGATTTATACAGTACATGAGACATGTTTGAAATGAAAAATATTTTGAAACAGTACATGTCTTAAACATGTTTTAAAAGTACATGTGATATGATTTCGACACTTATATGATTTATATACGATTTTGTGTCGAACTTGAAATGATATGCGGTCTAGAGTATAGATTGATTTGATATGAACTCTAGACCTGATATGACTTACAGTATATGAAAAAGAGAAATGTGCACGTTTTGATTTGAAATGATATGAAAAGACATGTTTTGAATTAACATGATATGAAAAGAGAAATGTGCACGTTTTGATTTGAAATAATATGAAAAGACATGTTTTGAATTGACATGATATGAAAAGTGAAAAGACATGTTTTGAATTGACATGATATAAAAAGAGAATTGTGTATGCTTTCAACCTTAAATATGAAATGAATTGAAAATTCATATGTTGAGCATGTTCTAAAGTATGTATGATATGATTTGAAATGATAGCGTTTTATACAGTAAAGTTGCATAAATTGCATATTAAACCCTGACATGATAATATGCTTTAAAATGAGAATTATATGAGGAGTGTCATGACTCGGTATTAACGACATTTCGTCTACATGATGTCATGATATGATATGATACATGAATATAGGATTTATATGAAGAGAATTATGACTTCGTACCACCGTGATCATGATTTCCCTAAAAGGAAAGTGATATGAGATGATAGAATACAGGAGTACGATTTCGAACATCAAATCGGAATTTCGATGGAGTGCTAGCATGATAAACCATAAAGTGACTTGATACAATATCTCAATTGGACATGATATACTCCGAAATTAAGGAAAGTATGGACTAATAGTATATGATATTCAAATTATACTCAATGCATTGTTGTGTGATGCAATGTAATATAATGATAAGAAGATCGAAAGTGATTAAGTCGATATATTTAGAAGTCTGAGAGATAGACAGATGACAAAAATTGAGATAATAAGATGTTATCGATGAGAAATGATTAACTGTAATTGCATCCTTGCAAGTTTTAAGCATTGCGGTTAAGACAGTATAATCCTACTCTTGCATTTATATTAGTATCTTACTGAGCCGTGGTTTTGCTCATCCCACTAAATTTCATATCTTTCAAACTATTGAAGTTAACATCTGCCATGTGAGCTGCTAAGTAGGCATCGGAGACGGTATCTAAGCTTGGTACTGGCCACTGTTCTTCGAATCCGCTTCATTGCCTCGAGGTATATGTTTTTTGTAAATCTCTTGTTTACATGTACAGACTTTAATTAATACACAGTACATATTTTGTTCAACGAGTCGGGATGTAACTTAGAAGTGTGATAAAGTATTGTATAAAGGATCAGTGAAATTAGAGTAGTAACTACACTGACATCGAATACAAACCTTAAAATGAAAATGAAAAATTTAGTCCATAAATTTGTAGACTAAGAAAAGTATAAAAATCAAGTAAAAGTCGCGGTCTTCGGGTCGTGACACATACATTAACTTTTAATGATTGGATGATAAATTAAAAATTTAAAACGTAAATTTTATAAATTAATAATTAAATTATAATTTTTATAATTAAATAATTTAAAAATCACAAAAATATTGTATGAGAAATAAAATCCCAAAACAAAAACAATTTACCTGATCACCAACAGAATTTACAGAATCTTCCCACTAAAACGTCCCACTACATAAACTCAACTGTTAAAAAAAATACAAATAGTCAAATACTAAGCTGTTGAAACAAAGAAATGAAATTTTAAAACCAAAATATAAATAGCTGCTCTTAAGACAAGATAATAAACTGTAATTAACGATCAAATAAATGCAGCATTCCAATCCTAATATTTAACGTTCATATTTTTTAATGAATTTTGAGCATTTGTTTAAATAATATCATGTCTTAACTTTTAATCCAAGAGAGTTTTGTAAATTTAATACTCGAATTTTAAAAGTTTAAAATATGAGTCCCGATGTTTGTATTTTTTTGAATAAAATATTTTCATTGTAACAAAAAAAATTCTCAAGAACCTAATAAAGACAAACATTTTTTCTTCTTTTTTGAGAGTTAAAAATGCAAAACTTTGATTACTAAGCTTAAAAACCAAGCTTTAAAAAAAATCCAAACTTGACCAAAAAGCAAAAGAAAAGAAACCATGAAAGGAAAAAAAAAACAAAAAAACTTTAAAGAGGCCAAAAACAAGTTACCTGATTATAGAACAGAGAAAACAATGCAGGGCAAGGTGAAATGTTTCATGAAATGAAAAACCCAGAAAGGAAAGAAGCTGCCCTTTTTTTTGTTTAGAGAAAGATGAACCAGCTTTTGTTTTGGGAGGTTTTGCTTTGTTTTTGTGTTCTCTTCTCCTTCTTAGCTCATGGATCCGATCCAAACCAGAAAGATAAATAATAATAATAAAGAAACCAATGACGATAATCTATGATCTATAACTAATATTTAAAGATTTATTAATTTTTTATATATAAGCACAAATATTCTTATCTGTTTTCGGTCTGAGTTTAATTCTTTTCGAGTCATGAATGCTAAATGGTAAAGCTCTTCTAACAATTGAGATTCCAAGACTCAAATTCTGTTCAAATATCTAGAGAAAAATCTATTTTAATTTCTTCAAACCACTTGTTCGTAAAATATTATTTCTTTTGACTTGACTTGGATCACTAAATTAAACATTTAAAAGTAAAAATTTAATAGATTTGTAAATATTAATAATAAATATACAATTTATTTTGATTTTGAAAATGAGACAATCCATTTATTCTTAAATTTTTTTATAATAACAAAAATTAAACATTTACAAATGTAATTCATATTATCTTATCATGACAAAGTGTGTCTCATTTTATCATTTGAAATATTAGGCCGCGTTCCAAAGCTCCATTTTTTGGATCATACCAACATATTGGAAAATTCTCCTCCCCATTTCACACTATTTTTAAGTGTGCCCTCTTTTTTAACATTCTACATTAAATAAAAATATTTTATATTTATTTTTTTTCATTCTAATTTTATTTAAAAACGTTAGAATAACTTTATTAATGTAAATAAATTTCAGTATGATATAGTTAATTAATATTACATGTCTATATATGCATACTAATTTTTTAATGTTTAACAGTAAAAGTATTATTCGGTTTAAAAATTATTTAATAATTTTTAATTATTTACTAATTTCGCAATTATGAATATATACAATAAATTTTAACTTAATGTCCTTAATGATCATTTTATTCATTATATTTCATATCACACTAAGATTGTTTTTGCATCCAAACTCATATTCCACCATTGATTTTAATCTTACCACTACAATATCCTATCTCATCAATGCAATAATCAATCTCACTTCCATTGCTATTTTCAATCTCATCTGAGGTAATCTTACTATTCATCCAAACTAACCTTTAATTCGTGATCAAGAGCAAGCCGACTTCACTATAATAATAATAATAATAATAATAATAATATAATTATTATTATTATTATTATTATTATTATTATTATTATTATTATTATTATTATTTTAGTCAACGAAAAAAGTTAGTTTTCTTTTTTTTTTGTCGTTTCACCAAAGAATATAAGAGGAAAAAAAAACAAAGCTAGCTTGATAGTGTTGAAAATCTGCCATTTTAATGATTTAAATAGTCATTTAAGTATACAATTTGAGTGAAATTTACTTCATGTTAGCAGAAGATTTGTATACTCAAACTAATGTATGGGTGAAATGATAAATTGATATCTATTAGATCTGAATTTGGATTAAACGAATGTAAAATTCTCATTGCATTAAATGGCTAAATTAACTCTGAATTAAATTTAAAATTTTTGAAATACTAAAATGACTTTGGATGAAAGCTACAAAATTAAAGACACTTCTCCTCTTTTGTTTAGTCCACAACAACAAACAAATTCTTTAGTTCGTCCCTAATTTTTTTTTCTCTAAGTTTGTGTTCCTTCTTAGCTCTTAGTTTTAGGAGCTCCATGTCGGGTTCTTAGTGTGAGAATTCAAGCAGTTGAAGTTTGATTGAAGAAGATCGGTAGTTTGCCTCTATTACTTTGTTACCGTTAAATCCTAGAAGACAGACACCTAGGAGTGTAAAACGGAAGGGTTGGACCGAACTAGGCTCCTTCTGCTCAGACACGAGCCTACAAATAGTTAAAGTATTGATGGATTAGATCGAGTTAGGTTCGGGAAAAAATTAGGTAGTATATTAAAAAATTGTAGGTGAGCTTGAGTTTCGTCCAACCAGATTTTTTAAGCCTAATTTTTTATCCAAAATGATGTTGACGTATAAGCAACAAGTTAGACCTAACCAAGTCCACCCGAACACTATCAATTTTTTTAAAAAAATAAAATCTAAAAACATAAAAAATACATAATAATAAATGAATACAACATAGTTCAAATAAATTTTTACAAAAAAATTATAAGAGCTTGAAAATCTAAATTAAAGTCTAAAAATTAACACAAACTCAAATTAAATTGCATAAAAAAAAGTTTAAAGTAAAGTAATTAAAAATAAATTAGTTTATTTTCCAATAGTTTCATTACTGGACCTATCTTCAAGCATCATTTTAGAACCTTCAAAAAACAACATTATATTTTAATAAAATACCAAATTAATTACAATGTAAGAACATTATACATTGGATTGCCTTTTTTATCAAAATAATTAATTTCAAAAAAATAATTATAACAAATTATAATTCTTGAATTGAATTGAATTTAAATTTTAAATTGTGAATTAAGTCTAAAATTGTTTTTAATAGATTTTATTTTTATTTGTTAGCTCATATTCATTTAATGAATTTAATGTTTTTATCCATATTCACTCTAAAATCTTATAAACCTTGAAATTTGTGCATATCATTCAACTTGACCGACAGAGAGCTCAAAGCTGTCTTATCTTTGAAATTTTGCTTCTTCCTCGCATGCTTGGCTTTGATTCCTCACTTTCTTTCTTGTTTTAAGTGAAAGCACATCGAATATATTTGAACCACACCACTCTTTTTTCTTTATTTTCTTTTGGTGATAATCACCCCACTTTTGGTAACTTGCCTCCCTCCCTCCCAACTTGCCATTTAAAATATCTTTCTCAATGCCCTTGAAGCCTTTATTAGGGGACTTATTTTATTTTTCAATTTTTTACCTTGATAGGTGTAACGCCAATGATATGGATTGAATTAACCTTTTATGCATATCATTCAACTTGACCGACAGAGGGCTCAAAGCTGTCTTATCTTTGAAATTTTGCTTCTTCCTCGCATGCTTGGCTTTGGTTCCTCACTTTCTTTCTTGTTTTAAGTGAAAGCACATCGAATATATTTGAACCACCCCACTCTTTTTTTTTTATTTTCTTTTAGTGATAATCACCCCACTTTTGGTAACTTGCCTCCCTCCCTCCCAACTTGCCATTTAAAATACCTTTCTCAATGCCCTTGAAGCCTTTATTAGGGGACTTCTTTTATTTTTCAATTTTTTACCTTGACAGGTGTAACGCCAATTATATGGATTGAATTAACCTTTTGTGCATATCATTCAACTTGACCGACAGAGAGCTCAAAGCTGTTTTATATTTGAAATTTTGCTTATTCCTCGCATGTTTGGCTTTGGTTCCTCACTTTCTTTCTTGTTTTAAGTGAAAGCACATCGAATATAATTGGACCACCCCACTTTTTTTTTTATTTTCTTTTGGTGACAATCACCCCACTTTTGGTAACTTGCCTCCCTCCCTCCCAACTTGCCATTCAAAATACCATTCTCAATGCCCTTGAAGCCTTTATTAGGGGACTTCTTTTATTTTTCAATTTTTTACCTTGACAGGTGTAATGCTAATTATATGGATTGAATTTTGGGAAAATTTAAAAAACCATTCAGTGAAACAATGATATTTATTTATGGGTGCTAATGAATACTGTAATCATAGAAAAAAAAATGAAAATTTTTAAAATTATTAACAGGGAAATGAAAATAATCATTACACAAGGAATGATCATTAAATTTAAAATATTTGGAGACTTTAAAAAAATTTTGTTTGAAAAAAATATATATTTTATATTATATATTATACAAATAGTTATTATAAAAGTAAATTTCACTAAGGTCTTTAATGTTTTATCATAATCTAATTCTAATATATTAGTTTGAAAAATGGATATTTTGGTTCAAAATTATAAATTTAACGGTACAAAAAAATTGTTTTATTAAGTTACTATTAAAAAATCTATTAATATAAATATTTATCATTCATGAAATATTCATAATACTCTTTCTTAGTATTAAAAAATAAAAATCTTACATAAAATAATTTTTTAAAAAATTATTTAAAAATAATAAATGGTAATAAAGTCATTGTTGATAGTTGAGAATATAATATTATTAATTCAAATTTAGTACCTGATTGATATATATTAAAATTATTTATAATTTTGAACTAAAATGTCTATTTTCAAAACCAATGAATTATAGTTGAATTATGATAGAACTTTGAAAATGTCAATAAAGTTTACCCTTATTATTATAAAATGTATAAATTTTTAAAGAGTTTTGTACATTTAGGTATTTATATGTGAATGTGTGATTGTGTAATAAATAGAACTTTATGTATGAGACAACCAAGCTACTAGAAATTTGAAAACACAAATAACTCCGTACTTGTTTTCCTTCTCCCCCTCTTTGGGGGTCCCTTACGTAGTTTGGTTGCTTAAAAGGAGCACTTCTTTGAAAGTGAAAACCCTCCCTTCCTCTTTATTTCCTTTCAATTTGATTGTTCAGAAATTTCTTCCTTCGGTGAAAATTGTTAAGAAATTTCTCCCTTAAAGCGAGTGTGATTCCGATACATTTACGGGTCCGTCGTATTATCTCCGAGAAAAGACCAACGACAACTTCGAAGTCTGATCTTATTTTATTTACGCGTTTTCCTGGTAATTTTAAACATAATAAAGTGATACAATAATTCTTTCTTTTTTTTATAAAATGGAACCAAAGCAATGAAATTATGTGCTGGACGAGCGGACGGCTTAATATCTCCGAGCAAGGACCAACGACGGGCAAACAACTGCAAAGTCCAATCTTATTTTATTTATGCATTTTATATGTAATTTTAAACATAATAGAGTGGCAAGATAAAAAATTACAAGTTAAATTTTTTATAAAAATTGTATATAAGTTTTTAAAAATTAAAATAATTTTGTATTTGACATATTAATACAAATTGTAATATTACAATTTTAATATTTATTGGTATTTCATGAGACACATACATGATACACATATACGCAAATTGTCAAATTTATACAGAACCATAATCAACCATAATTGTGATATAGAAGAATACTAAGGACAATGACTTTTACAATTGCATTTCAACATTTTTTATTTTATTAGATTATGTCACTTTTTAATTTTACGTGAAAATTTATTATTTACTATTGCAAATTACTTAAAAAATATTATTTAGTATCACAGACTTCAATAACTTCTCACATGAGTAATTACTTTTAACATAAAACTAAAAAATGACGTAACTCAATAGAATTAAAGTGTTGAAATATGACTATCGAAATAATTGTATTTAATATTTTCTTGTGATATAATATAATACAAATATTTGTGATGAAAAATCTTATTGATTAATGTTGGAAAAATGAAATATTAGAAACTTCCAGGTACCACCACTGACACTGTTCCGTCGACCACCAAGGCAACTCTCTTCATAACAGTCTCATTATATTTCCTTACAATAGTGACTAGGTCACTTACCAGAACTTACAACAGCTCCAACGACGATTTCAGGTGACTTACTGCTAGGATGTAAATGGCTATCCTGTAAACAGGAACCTGATATTATCTAATCCGATTAAGTAGGGTTAGGATAGTTAATAATCGGATTCGAATAGTAATTTTACTACCCGTCACGGATTTGGATAGAATTCGACTAGTGATCTTAGGATAACCTATTATTCGAACCAGATTATAAATAATAATTTTTAAATATTATTATATATTATTTTTTATAAAATATTTATTATTAATATAATACTTAATTAAATTAATTCATTAAGTATTTTAATTATGATTTTTAATATTAATTTATTTTTATGAGTTAATTTAAATGTATTAATTTAATTTTTCTTAAAATTAATTTTAAATTTAAAATTAAAAATCAAATTTTAACTTAATAAATAAGTATTTAGTAAGTTCAAATAGTTAAACGGATAGTTCTTATAGTAAATAGGTAGGGTTCATATAATAAAAATAAAAATAATCAAATATTTAATCAAATTCAAATTAAAAAACCTTCAAATTTCACTGAGTACGCACCATGTTTGCATCCCTGCTTACTGCAGTCGTCTCTTTCCCTTGCAACCAACCTTCTTCCTTCTTTAATTTTTTTTTTGTCACAATTGTAAAATTTTTAAATTGTGAGTCCAGTTTTTAATCAGATATATTTTCATTTAATGAAATATTTTCGTACAAATTTACTCAAAAATCTAATAAACCTTGAAATTTGAACGTATCCTTCTTTCTATACAAAAATAAATCTACTTGACCGACAAAACGCTTAAAGCCATCTTTATCTTTGGAATATTGTTTCCTCTGGGTTCTCAACAAAATAAATATACCCTCAATTTTTTCATAAAATAAAAAAATTTTCAATCTTTAATTTTATTATACAAACTCTTAATATTTTAAAATAATACAATTAAATTCAAATCAATCATTAATTTTTACAATAAAATAAAAGATTGAGGGCTTATAAGACTTTAACTTAATATTTATTTAATTTAATTAAAATTGAGAGTTTATTTATAATAAAATAAACGTTTATGAACTTTTATAATAAAATTAAATGTTGAGAGCTTATATCCATTTTGTTTTGAAAGTATTTTTTATTATTAAACCTTAAAATAAGCATTAACACAAAACCTTAAAAATTCTTATTAAACAGCATGTTTTTGATAATTTTCATTGAATTTTTAATTTATTCCAACAAATAAAATTATCTATTTTCGTCGCTTTTTTTCCTTCTCCCTTCTTTCATATCCCTTCAGTTTCCTAAAAGGACTTCTTTTCCCTGAAAAATCACTTTTCATTTAGAGATTGTTTAGTATTGTTGCGTGTTTTGTATTTTATATTTTTAAAAATTTTATTTTATTTTATTTTCAATTTATTGAATTTGAAAAACCATTTGAATAAAATGCTTTTATTGCAATATTTTATTAATGGAATTTTATTGAAGAGAGTGAATAAAGCTTTAAAACCTAAAAGGTTAGTGATATGACAAAGTTTACCTACGTTGGGCCAGACCCAAATAGCGTCAGAGGTCACCAGGTGGCAAGGGACCACTGGGCCACGTGGCCTTCGGCGACAGAAGGTAAAGCTGCGACATTACACCTGTCGCTGGGTGACAGACTCCCAGTCTATCACCCGAAGCCATAACGCTACACGTGGCGCAATCTCCAGCTGCCGCTGGCGACAGACTCTAAGTCTGTCGCTGTAGTCATAAGGCTACACGTGACGCAATCTCCAGCTCCCGCTAGCGACAAACCCCTGGCGCGACAACGTGCCACGCGGTATGGGTCTGTTGCCGGCGACAGGCTTCGATTTCTCCTGGTGTTAGAAGAATTTGTATTATATTCGGACACGAACTCTTAGCAAAATGACGTACTTATCCTCAAGTAATTAACCTAGAATATTCACCTATAAATAGGCCCCTGGTACAATCTTATTGACTAATTTTTGACTACTGACTTTTACGCTTCCCAATATTGAAGAACTTTTGGCTGACTTAAGCATCGGAGTGTCTACGCAGGGAACCACCCCTGCGTCTCTCTGACTTTTCTTATTTTACAGAAGCTTCTCGGAGGCACGTGGAGACAGAGTATGAGCATCGACGTCAGCATACTTTTATTGTTGTTTTGTGCAACAACAATTGGCGCCGTCTGTGGGAAACATATAAAAGCCAATCAAGATTTTTTAAAATGGTGAGAACAAGATCGACGAACGTGAGGACTGGCAGTGAGGAAAACTCTGTGAGCTCCCCTGAACATCAGATTTGCCAGAGGAACCAGGTGAACAGGGAGGAAGAAAGGATTACTGTGTCGGCGGCATAATTCAAAGCTCTAAGGCGACAGAGCGAAGAAACTTCCCAGGCGCTGAGAGCCATGGTAGATCTGTTCAAAGGCTTCCTCCCGGCATTGAGTCTGCCACCTACCGTGCAGAATTTGGTTGGAGAAACGAGTCGAGAGGCCCTGCAGCATGCGTATAGGCGACCGGAAGATGCAACAACAGCAGATACCTCTCGGCGACAGGAGGATCCCCTCATAGCGGAGGATAATATTCACCAGGAGGCGGCAGGCCAGGGGAGCCGAAGGCCTGTAGGAGGTACTCAGCAGGAGGCTAACGAGGGGATAAATATGGGTCGTGCGGCAGGGGTCAAGCGACAGATGCCTGATGTCGGGCGACAGGCTCCTGGTATCGAGCGACAGGTGTCAGGGCGACAAGGTGTCGACCGAGTGGCAGGGTCTACCGCCCACCACCATGACTTGTCAAATTTTGCTGGTACCAACTTAGAACATGGTGTTATAGGTGCTGGAAAGAACGGTGGTGAAGATCAAAGCATTTAGGGAGCCAGGTCGGAGTTTGACCCCACTTGGTACATGCAAATGGTACGGACAAACGCACCTCAAACAAAGGGCAAGGAAGTAGTCAAAGACCTACCTGATTCGTCTCATGCCAGAAATCAGCTCACTCCTCCCGTGGACATGAAGAAGATGATAGAACAGGTACTAGAAGAGAAAAAATTAGTGTCTGTAGAAGAGAGCCAGAAGAAGAGTACCGTTTTGCACGACCATCATGCAAAAACCTCTGCCTCTAAAGTTCAAAATGCCGTAGATGGCCGCATACACCGGAAAGATGGACCCCTACGACCATATGCAAAACTAGGCCCTAATATTGCTACATGGATGGGAAGACGAGATAATGTGCAGGGCCTTTTCCTTAACTTTGTTCGGACATGCGATGAAATGGTTTAATAACCTACCTAAAGGGTTTATTGTCTCTTTTGACCAACTGCGAAGTGAGTTTCTTAAAGCGTTTGCGGTGAATAGTCAAAGAAGGAAGGAACCGACTTATTTGCTCACCATTAAGCAAGGAGCTAAGAAGTCATTGAAGAGTTATGTGGATCGATTCAGAGATGCCACTTTAGAGGTGCGAGATCTGCAAGTCGGTATAGCCGTGGCAGCCATGTTAAAGGGGACAAGGTCTGAGAAATTGCAAGAATCCCTGTCGCTAGACCAGCCAACTACCATCTCAGACCTGCTTTCCTACGCAAATAAGTATGTAACACAAAAGGAAGTAATGAAAATGGTGGCGATAGGAGAATCCAAGGATGGAAGGAAACGAGGAAGAGAAATCCCTAAAACATCCTCTAGTCAATCAAGGAGGTTTGACAAAACCCCTACAACAAAGTATACCACCTATACCCCATTTACTGAATCTCGAGCTTCGGTGTTAGCAGCTATTGAGGGATCAGGACTTATACAACCCTCGAAGAAAACATCTGGAACTATGGGTCGTGACACAGACTCTTACTGTAACTACCACTCAACGCATGGGCATTCAACAAAGAAATGTAGGGATTTAATGAATCAGCTAGAGAAGCTAGCACGTGATGGAAAGATAAATCGATTTGTGTGGAGAAGTGACAGGAGCACCTATCCTGCACGAAACAGAGGAAACTACTTTACAGACAACTTTAGAGACCGGAGAGGTCAAAACAAGGGAAATGTAAGGCGAAATAATGATGACATAAGAGAGAATGACAGAAGGACAGATAGAAGAAATAAAGAGGAAGATAATGAACCCACGGGACCAACTATTAATGTGATATCCGGAGGCGAATCGTTAACTAGTTCATCTTCCTCGTCTCGGAAGTCTTATGCCCAACAAGCTCATCGGATTAACTCAGTAATGGAGGAAAAGCATGATGAAGAGCCCATTACTTTTACGCCAGCTGATAGAGGAGATATAATAACCCCTCATGATGACCCAATGGTGATTTCAGCAGTGATAGCAAAGCATCCAGTGAGTTGTTTCCTGGTTGATAATTGGAGTTCGGTGAATTTGATATACTGGAGTTGCTTTGAGAAAATGAACATCTCGAAGGATAGGCTGAAACCAGTACCTACACCACTGTATGGCTTCTCAGGAGAAAAGGTAGAGGTGGAAGGTGCAGTTCAGCTACCTGTGACACTTGGGGAAAGCCCAAAGTGTGTCATTATTATTTATGGTGATGAAGTCAACGTCAGTGGCGTATAACATGATCTTAGGTCGGCCATTGTTGAATGATATGAGAGCGGTGATACATTCCTGTTATCTGTTAATGAAATTCCAAACTCCCCATGGTGTCGGACAAGTGAGAGGAGACCAAAGGAAGGCTAGGACGTGTAATATCGCGTCCACCACGTGTAAGGGGATTCAAAGGAAGGAAACCCTTACAATTGAAGAACCGCCTAAGCCAAAACCAGATGAGGAGATGGAGGCAGTTCAATTAGATCGAGAAGACGAAACGAAGGTAGTGTATATGGGGAGCCAATTGCCTGAGGGAGTAAAAGAAGAAATAATCCGATGTTTGAAGGAAAATGTTGATGTATTCGCATGGACCCCAGCAGATATGCCTGGGATCAACCCCGAAGTTGCTTGTCATCAGCTGAACATAGTCTCAGGGGCAAAGCCGATCAAACAGAAGAAGAGAAATTTTGCTCTAGAGAGACAACAGGTTATAAACGAAGAAATCTCGAAATTATTGCAGGCAGGATTCATCAGAGAAGTGAATTATCCAGAATGGTTGGCTAATGTTGTGATGGTGAAGAAGGCCAACGGAAAATGGAGGATGTGCGTAGACTTCACAGACTTGAACAAGGCCTATCCGAAATATTCATATCCACTACCTCGAATCGACAAGATGGTAGATGAAACCTGTGGATACGAACTGCTTAGCTTCTTAGATGCTTTCTCAGGGTACCATCAAATCATGATGCATCCAGAGGATGAGGAGAAAACCTCATTCATTACTGATAGTGGAACATATTGCTATCTAGAAATGCCGTTTGGTTTGAAAAATGCGGGGGCAACCTACCAGCGAATGGTGAATAAGGTGTTCAAAGACCTGTTGGGCAACACCATGGAAGCTTATGTTAATGACATGATTATAAAAAGCCGAAGGGAAGAGTCTCATGCTGAGAAGATAACGAAGGTATTTAAGGTGTTGCGGCAGTACGAGATGAAGTTGAACCCTACTAAATGCTCCTTCGAGGTGAGGTCTGGCAAATTCTTGGGATTCATGATCACCAATCGGGGGATAGAAGCTAATCTTGAGAAAGTTCAAGCTATTTTGGACATGAGACCACCCAATACTGTAAGAGAAGTTCAAAGGCTGACAGGGAGGATAGCAGCCTTGAATCATTTCTTATCCAAATCAGCTGAAAGAAGTCTACCATTTTTTAAGGCGATAAAGACAGGAAAGAACTTCAAGTGGACGAAAGAATGCAACGACGCCTTTGAAAGGTTGAAAGACTACCTGAAAGAGTTGCCTCTATTATTTTGGCCACAACACGGAGACCACCTCCTCATGTACCTCAGTGTAGGAGAGAAAGCTGTAAGTGCAGTCCTACTAAGGAAAGAAGGGGACCGGGATTGCCCGATCTATTATGTAAGCAAAGTGCTGCTAGATGCCGAGACAAGGTACCCCTTAGTTGAAAGAATAGCTTTATCCTTGGTGATGGCAACTCGAAAGTTACGATCGTACTTCCAAGCTCACTCAGTGACTATCTTGACAGATCAGCCTTTGAGGCAAATACTGTAAAAACCAAAACACTGCGGACGTCTAATTAAATAGGCTATCGAATTGAGTGAATATGACATACACTTCCAGCCTTGCCAAGCAATAAAAGGGTAGGCGTTGGCAGATTTCATTGTAGAATGCATTGGCCGATAAGTCCGAGAAGAAACAGAGTTAGTCTGGTGGAAATTATTTGTGGATGGAGCTCGTAACATGGATGGCAGTGGAGCTGGAATTGTGCTAACTTCGCCTGAAGGGGAAACCTATGAGTATTCCCTACGTTTCGATTTTCCAAGTTCGAATAATACAGCAGAGTACGAGGCCTTGATAGCCGGGATGAAACTTGCTGAGAAACTAGGAGTCAGCAACTTAATGGCCCATAGCGATTCACAATTGATGGTAAACCAGTTCTCGGGTGAATATGAAGCACGAGAACCCGCTCCCTTATCTGCAGAAGGTGCAACTATTCGCACAGTCATTTAAGCACTTCCAATTGACTCAGATAAACCGGTCAGAAAACAACCATGCAGATGCTCTTTCAAAATTGGCTTCTTCTAGAGGGGTTAAAGGGGGTGTGGTCAAAGTGGAATCCCTCGCTAAGCCAAGTATCGAAGAAGAAGGTGTCTGCGATATCGAGATCGGAGATGATTAGAGAGTCCCGATCAAAAACTATATAATGGGGGACACACTTCCAACTAACAGAGACGAAGCTCGAAGGTTGAAGTTACAAAGTGCTAGGTTTACCGTGGTGAATGGAGAACTCTATAAGCGGGGATTCACGACGCCCTTGCTGAAGTGTCTAGGGCCCCAACAGGTTGAGTACACCTTAGCTGAACTTCATGAGGGAATATGTGGTGAACACTTAGGGGCTCGTGCCTTGGCCTCGAAAATATTACATGTGGGGTTTTATTGGCCTACACTGAGGAAGGATGCCACGGATAAAGTGAGAAGATGTGAAAAGTGTCAGAAATTCGCCCCTATAGCTACCGCGCCTGTTTCGGCCCTTCAGAACACTCTCCAACCAACTCCATTAGCACAATGGGGATTAGACATCCTGAGACCTTTTCCCCTAGGCTCAGGACAAAAGAAGTACTTACTTGTGGCCATGGATTACTTCACGAAGTGGATAGAGGTCGAGCCTTTGGCTACAATTTCTGAGAAGGTGGAAGCAATGGTGTGGAAGGACATAATTTGCCGATTTGGGATCCCCCGTATGATAAATACAGACCATGGGAAGCAGTTCGACTGTGATGCTTTCCGGAATTTTTGTAAATGCCTGAATATTCTCCTAAGAATATCTTCTGTGTCTTACCCACAGGCCAATGGGCAGGCAGAGGTGAGTAATCGAACTATACTACACGGGTTGAAGACCAGACTGGATAAGGCAAAGGGAGCATGGGTAGATAAGCTCCCAAGTGTCCTATGGGCCTACAGAACAACAAGCAAAGTGTCGACAGGTGAAACACCGTTCAATTTGGTGTATAGGACTGAAGCACTCATCCCAGTAGAAGTTGGAGCTAAGTCACCCAGATTGGTCCCTTACATTGAGGAACTTAATTCTCAGGGACTGAAGGAGAACCTAGACCTAATAGATGAGCTGAGAGACAAGGCAAAAATGAGACTGGCTGCTTACCAACAGAGGGTAGCCACTTATTACAATGCACAGGTGAAGAACAGAGAATTGCAAGAAGGAGACCTGGTATTGAGAAAGTCGGCGATTACAAACGCCCATAAGGAGGATGGAAAGCTCCGGGCTAATTAGGAAGGACCATACAGAATCAGAAAGATGGTCGGACCTAGCACATGCACCTTGGAAACCTTGCAAGGAAAGAAGATCTCGAAGGCTTGGAATGCCAACCATCTTAAGTTATACTGGCAGTAAACATTGTACTTTTTTCTGATTGTTATTATTCTTGTCTTTACTTTTTCATCTGTTATTATATTACTTTACAGATATTATCATTTTGTGATTATCTGACTCCTGAATAAAGACCAGCTATTAGCTTTCTATATTCTCTAATGCAATTTGTTAGACAGATTATGTTTTAACAGGAATTGAGATGAGAATACGCTAAAAGGGCAAAATAAGACCCCAAGCGGGCAAAATAAGATCCTAAGCATGACGAAGATGCTAAAAGGGCAAAATAAGACCCCAAGCAGGCAAAATAAGATCCTAAGCATGGAGAAGACGCTAAAAGGGCAAAATAAGACCCTAAACGGGCAAAATAAGACCCTAAGCATGACGAAGACGCTAAAAGGGCAAAATAAGACCCTAAGCAGGCAAAATAAGACCCTAAGCATAACGAAGACGCTAAAAGGGCAAAATAAGACCCTAAGCATGACGAAAACGCTAAAAGGGCAAAATAAGACCCCAAGCGGGCAAAATAAGACCCTAAGCATGGAGAAGACACTAAAAGGGCAAAATAAAACCCTAAATGGGCAAAATAAGACCCTAAGCGGGCAAAATAAGACCCTAAGCATGACGAAGATGCTAGAATGGCAAAATAAGGCCCTAAGCGGGCAAAATAAGACCCTAAGCATGACGAAGACGCTAAAAGGGCAAAATAAGACCCCAAGCGGGCAAAATAAGACCCTAAGCATGAAGAAGACGCTAAAAGGGCAAAGTAAGACCCCAAGCGGGCAAAATAAGACCCCAAACGGGCAGAAATAAGACCCTAAGCGAGCAGAAATAAGACCCTAAGCGAAAAGATACAAGACAGCTGAACGTAAAACATAATACAATGTACGTTACATATGTGCTGCAATTGATCCAAAATATCTATATATTTCGTGATTGGCTTATCAAATCTCAAGAAAAAGTTCATCTTTGACAGAAACAATAAACGCTGTCTCAAAGCAGAACTTGGGGAGCAATATGGTATAAAAGTACGCTTTATGCCGCAAAAATATAATTGTTTGATATCTCTAACGCTTTAATGCTGCTCTTTAGAGTTTTGTGATATAGCAGCTATGAAAACAAAACATCCATTCAAAGAAAAGAAGAAAAAGCTACAAAAAACAACGGTACTTTTCATTAAAAATGAATCTGTACATCGGAGTTAACAAACAAAACAAAAAATACTAAAGCCTAATCTACGGCAATGACCGTGTAGACACCTAATTTTGTCATAAGTTTAAAATTTTTATTTTCATTTTTCATTTTGTTTTATTTACTTATTTTATTATTCTATTTTATTTTATTTGTTTATTTTATTTTCATTTTTATTTTTATTTTTATTTTCACTTTCATTTTTTTCTTTTTCTTTCTTTCTTTCTTCCCATTATTTTGATTTTAATTATTATTATTATTTAAATTAATATTCAAACAAAAAAAAAGGGACAGAACTGGTGTCGTGCACGGCACCAGTTTCTGACACCCCTTCCTGCCACCACCACCCCTCCCTCACCGAGACAACCACTCTCTGCTAGCCCATCCCCTCTCCACCAGCCACCACCAACTCTGTGAGCCTCACCCTATAAGCAACCAAATCCACAAACCTTAGAGGACGATTGCTACCTGTTGGTTCAGAGCCCTTCCCTTTTCTTTTTTTTTTCTCGTCCAAACTCAAAATCACCACTCGCGAACCCTATACCTTCACCGGAGACTCCACCAAGACCACCACTGCAACCTAAACACACCCAAAAACAAACCCCTAACCCAGATCTGGAAAACCTAAGATCCGAAACCCTCAAAATGACCTAGAGCCCTACCACACGAACCCGTTCCTGCAAACACACACACACACCAACAAACCACAAAAACCAAAATCACATCCAGATCTAAGAAAAAAAAACCAAAAACCAAAAAAATAAAAAAAAAAGAGAGGGCTTCAGTTTTCAGATCTGTAAGGCTAGAGGAATTTTCGAGAGGAACGGAGGCCAGATCTGAGGAGAGGGAAACGCAGGGAGTGTTTCTAGGCCTTCGGGAGTATCACCGGCGGCCAGCAATCGTCCGGAGAGGGAGAGAGGCGAGAGGCTTGAGAGGATTTTGGGCTTTTTTTTTGGAGAAAATCGGGCGAAATGAAAGAAGAAAAAAAAATAGAGCCTTTTATAGAGAAGCAAAACGCGGCGTTTTGAACCCCTGGGAACCGCGTGTCGCCCCTGACCCAACCCGGATCCGCGCAACCCGACCGCTACCCGACTCCACCATCAGCTCGCGACCCGCGCTTCAACCCGACCCGCGTACCGACCAGCTCCGCTCGCACGCCTGATCCGGCCCGTCTTGGCCTGCTTTGGCCCAATAGCCTCCAAGCCCAATCCGTTTGGGGTATAAATTCTCATTTTTTAGTTTATTTATTTATTTATTTATTTTGTTAGATAATTTATTTTATGCATAACAAAAAATGAACATTTATTTATGTATAAAATTCTTTAAGATTTAATAACTCTAAATTTAATTACGTAATTAATCTTAATAATAAATATATAGTTTTAATATATACACATAAATAAATAAAATGAAGGAAATATATATATAGTTTTTAAGTATATATAAAATGCATAAAAATAAATAAAATAAATATATATTACATATGTAAATAAAGAATATAAAATAAGTATACAAAACGCATATAACCATATAGTTGTTTTTCTACATATAATAAATATTTTCTTAAACAATTTACTATAAAAATTTTTTTAGAAAGCTAAGAAATATATATACTTTTGAGATGTACATAGGAAATAAAAATGTGTAAATAAGTATGAAATATAATCATATAGTTTTTTTTATATAATTAAACAATTTGCTATAAAAGAATATTTTAGGAAGCTAATAAATAAAAATAAATAAATAAAGAATAAAATAAAATAAAGTAAGCGTAGAATTATTCCGACGATGAGATATCGTAGAAGTCACAAGTAGTGATTCTTCGAATATCTCTAGGTGAGAGGAATTTATCGAACGTCGCCAAAAGTATTGGGATATTTGATTCAATTTCTCAAGATTCAAATTCGTGCTTATTTTAAAAATATATTTTGTAATAAAGAATATTTAGAAAAATACTAATTAAATGAAAATTAATAAACACAAAAGAGGTAATGGAGATAGGTGGGAAAAATTAATAAAAGATAAAAGGGATTTTAGAGATATACGAATACAAAATAATTAAACCAATAAAAAAATAATAATAATAAAGTTTCAAAAGTGATTAAATTAACCAAATAAATGGTAATAGGATTTTAATAAAAGATGATAACAAAAGGATTAGGTTAATAAATCTAAATAAACGAAGATAAGAATTAATGGAGATAAAATAATTCATAAGAGATGAAAGCTAATGCCCGATGATGGGATGTTACGGAAGTCACAAGTAGTGATTTCTTAGTGATCCCTAGATAAGAGAAATTTCACTAAATGTTGCCAAAAGTATTGGAATATTTAGAGAGGTTTTTCAATACATAAGCTTTTATCTTAAAAATATTTAATAATAAATATAAAAAAATAAGATCAACAAAAATAACAAAATAAATAAAATAACAAAATGAAGATAAACAATGAACATGTTAAATAAGAAAAAAATCTATATGCATTATATATTGTATGCTTGCATCATATGCATAAATGTTAATATTAAAACAAATGGAGTTCATCCGATGATGGGATGTTACGGAAGTCACAAGTAGTGATTCCTAACTGATCCATAGGTGAGAAGAGTCCTACTAAATGTTGCCAAAAGTATTGGAATATTTAGTATGATTTTTCAATACACGAATTTTCATTTTTTTCAAAAATAAAAAAAACAAATAAAGAAATGATAAATACATTAAGTAGATATGCATGCGCATCATTTATTATCTGTTTACATCACATGCATTCACGCGAATTTGAAAATGTGAATCCTCCGAGGACGAGATTCTATAGAAGTCACAAGTAGTGATTCTTTAGAAATCTTTAGGTGAGGAGAATTATTTCAAATGTTGCCAAAAGTATTGGAATATTTGATTTAATTTTTCAATAAAAGGGGTTCATGTTTATTTTTAAAATAAAACTTATTTTAAAATATATAATAACTTTTTCTTCAATTACACAAAAAATGTGAATCCTCCGAGGATGAGATTCTATAGAAGTCACAAGTAGTGATTCTTTAGAAATCTCTAGGTGAGGAGAATTATTTCAAATGTCGCCAAAAGTATTGGGATATTTGATGTAATTTTTCAATAAAAGGGATTCATGTTATTTTCAAAACAAAACCTATTTTAATATAAGTGTTAATCCTCGATCAATTATGCAAATAATGTGAATCTACCGAGGATGAGATTCTATAGAAGTCACAAGTAGTGATTCTTTAGAAATCTCTAGGTGAAGAGAATTATTTCAAATGTTGCCAAAAGTATTGGAATAATTGATTTAATTTTTCAATAAATGAGGTTCATGTTGATCTTCAAAAAGGAGTTTTTTAAAAAACATACATAAAATAGTAATTTTAAGCCAACACACAAAATTCTCCAAAATAAGCAAATTAGTTTTAAACCAAGACTCTTTTATTAAAATCAAAAGATACCACATAGTTAGGATGGTACAGTTTTCAAACGGGCGTTGTGAGGGTGCTAATCCTTCCTCACACGTAACCGTACCCCCGAACCTGATTTTTGTTTTCGCAGACCCAAATTGTCTTTTTAATAAAATTTGATTAATTTTGAGATTTTATTAATAAGATAAATATTTTAGGTGGCCAATCACACCTAGTCAAAAAAGATTGGTGGCGACTCCCTTTTGTTTTTTTTTAAACGTTTTTCAAAATCGTCGAGCGCGAAGCCGTTACGACAACCGAGTTAGCCGACTGAGAAGGCGTTACATCAGCACTAGCGTCTTGAGAAGCTTGAGGCTCAAGAACTAGAGGAGTCGAAGAATCAGGATCCTGGGGAGCCGAAAAAGCCATCCCGAAAGAAGGAACATCACCTGAAGGCCCAACCACAGTCGCAGAGTCTGGCACGAGATCAATGGCTGCAGAATCAGAAATTTGGAACTCGTCGTCGTCTAACCCCAGCAGTGCCTCGATAGACTCAGGCTGATCGCCTGCCTTGATAGATTCAGAAACGTCACGCACTGTCGGAGGCTCGAATCGATCAAGTGCCTCAGAAGACTCAGGCTGACGTTGTGGCTGTCGAGGAAGCCACGAACCCTCAAGATTGTCCAGTTCATCTACGACTCCCTCCGCTAAATAGGCCTCCGGACTTTGCGAGTCAGGCTCATACTTGGTCCAAGAAGGAGCTTTGTAGTACTTGGCCTCCTCCGTAAAGAGCAATTCAGGGAAAGCCTCACTAGGTCGATACTTCTCCAGCCAAGCACAAGCCAAGTAGAAACCGTACTTAATGAATCCCGTCGCGAACTCTGTTTTCTTGTCAAAGCAATGCTGAGACAAGCGGTATTCATGAACGGCCTCGATTCGAGCTTCTTTTTGACGATTCAGTACATTTTACAGCTCCTCAATGGCCTCATCCCGCTGCCTCTCCATAGCTCTCCGGTCATTGACGGCCTTATTGTAAGCTTCTTGGTACCCCTGAAGGGAAGCCACCTTCGCTTGCTTTTCTTGGAGCCTCTGCTCGAGATCAACATTCCTTTTAGTCAACTCCTCCACCCTTTTGGCGTAAGGGAGAAGCTGGACAACCTCGTTAAAAAGCTCCATTCTTTGCTCTCGAAGCTCGCGAATGTCTTTGTCAGCTTGCTCCCTGAGAGCCTTGTGTCGAGCATTGACAGCCGCAATTTGTTGAGCCGACTGACAAGACAAAAAAAACAGAAGTAAACTTAACGGAAGAGGTTAAAAAGGAGGAATTTAATTACCAAACAAGCACAAAACTCTCACCTTCATAGCGAGATAATCAAAATTATCCTCCGCTTCTAGGACGTTTGTGAAAAGCCCCGCCTCATCACGAGGAAGGATGGTGCTCCAGGCCAAACGAGACGCTATCCTGGCATCCTCAATGCTGTCATTGTCGTTCACTCCGGGATAGGTCTGGAAATCTTCTCCACCAACGACGATCCCGCTATCAACCGTATAGCGCCTCAAAGTAGGGTCGGCTACTTTAGGCAAGATTGGTCTTGTAGGCATTGAGGCTTCAATAATCAACCTCTTCCTGTATTTGCACCTAGGTTGGCAAGGAGCTGACTTACCCTCAGCAACACGAGAGCCACCTTCTTGAAGGACTGAATCACTCCTTTGAGACTCGGAGCTCTCGCGATCGCCCGAACCACGATCATGGACAAGAGGCCTCTTCCGTTTATTTCTCCCGGCCTCTTGTGTAGGACGACTGGATTCACCAGTGGCCGGAGGAGGAGGAGTAAGAGCACGAGCCGGTCCAGAGGAGGGGGCTCTAACTTGCGATTGAGAAGGAGGAGCCACCCGAGCAGCTACACTGGCATCCCTCTTACGCAGCAAGTCTCGGAAGTTCATGCCTGCCCAATATAAAAAGAAAGGATTAGCTGACCAAGTAAAACACTGCGCACATGCATACAAGAAGTAAAAAAGGGTTAGAAACCTAAAAAACCACCAAAGTCCTCTAAACTATCCAAGTTTGAATGCAATGGAAAATCGACGAAAGGACTTCTAAAGGCGTCAGCCTGAGCCCACTCAGGATTCTCCTCTAATTGATCACTAGTACCCGCAGCCTCAGGGGTTTCGTGCTCCGAATCCGAAGAGGATTCATCTACAAGACGACCTATAGGGGTGGATGCTTCGGCTACGAGCACCGGGGATGGCTGGCTAGGACCAGCATCAAAAACACGTGGAGTTGTAGGGAGGTTAGATGGAGCAGCAGAAGCCCTAACAACGGCCCTGCTTACCCCCCAATCGGCTGCGGCAATATTCTCCGGGGTTAAAAGAGAAAATAAATTACGCTACCCAGTAGAGCAAATTCTCCGAATAGGTTCACCAAATTGGTCTCTTCAAATTTCTGCTCTAAATCTTTCCGAGCGCCTTGAGTGGCCGTCGGTACTACGGTTCCATCTAGTGCAAATCCGTAAGTCGCTTGGAACCTCAACAATGACCCATTCACTCTCAAAGTCGCGTAATTTATTTGGAAGGTCCGAGAAAATTTTGTTGTTAGGAAACTCGTCGACCTTTAACCTTTGAAGAGAGAACGTTATTAACCCTTGCAACCCACGAACTCTGAAAAAGGCGTTTAAGAGAGGAATTGTTGGAACAATATCTAAGTTATGACACACCACAGAAAAGGCCACCAGTTGAGCCCACGCATGGGGATGGAGTTGACACAGGACGATATCCTTATACTTAAGAAACGCTTCAGCATTGGGAAGAGGGAAGCGAAAACCAAAGGATAAAGAAGCCTTGTGAACGGCTACACCACTTCTAACCAAGTCAGGTGTAACCTCCCCTTGAGCTAGAAGTCTATAATGATAACCAGAGGGAAGAGGAAAACGAGTCCTGATATCCTCTAAGTCAGCATTTGTCAAAGAACACACAACACCACCCGTTCTAGGTGTTTTACCCGGACGTTGCGAAGACATGGCAAATGAATAAGGGAAAACCTGAAACAGGCGACAGACCCGTTGGGCGACAGACCTACTGGGCGAGACACTTGCGGGAGACCTAAAACTCTGCCCGGAAGACCAAGAAATCTACGAGAGACCTAGAACTCTACGCGGAAGACTGAAGGACCTGCGGGAGACCTAAAACTCTACGCGAAAGACTGAAGGACCTGCGGGAGACCGAAAACTCTAAGCGGAAGACTGAAGGACCTGCAGGAGGCCTAAAAAACTTTACGCGGAAGACTGAAGGACCTACGGGAGACCTAAATCTAGTTGCGAAAGGTGATAAATAAGGCAACAGATGTATACTTACTGTAACTGAGGTAAGCGAGAGACTCCTGGTGTGAAAGTGAAATATTCTTTTGGCGACAGACTCTTTTGGCGAGAGAGCTGAAAAATGGGTGACAGACAGCTGTTCAAAGGTTTTCATGCACTCTCTCGTCGGGTCCCAACGGTTTATATAGCCGCGACAGGGAATGCCAAACGTCGTGCCTGATCACGTCTCTCGCAGAGTAAAGCTTTTTCACCTGTAAAAATACCAGAAGAAATCGCAAAAAAAAGGACTATTCACCGTGGGCTAAGGCCCGAAAACACATATTTATACTCTCTTGGTTGGAGAAATCCAACAAGAGAGTGGGGAGCAATTGATATAACAAAGTTTACCTACGTTAGGCCAGGCCCAAATAGCGTCAGAGGTCACCAGGTGGCAAGGGACCCCTGGGCCACGTGGCCTTCGGCGACAGAAGGCAAAGCTGCGACATTATACCTGTTGCTTGGTGAAGACTCCCAATCTATCGCCCGAAGCCATAACGCTACACGTGGCGCAATCTTCGGCTTCCGCTAGCGACAGACCCTGTGGCGACAACATGCCACGCGGTATGGGTCTCTCGCAGGCGACAGGCTTCGTTTTCTCCCGGTGTTAGAGGAATTTGTATTATATCCGAACACGAACTCTTAGCAAAATGACGTACTTATCCTCAAGTAATTAACCTAGAATATTCGCCTATAAATAGGCCCCAGGTACAATCTTACTGACTAATTTTTGACTACTGGCTTTTATGCTTCCCAATATTGAAGAACTTTTGGCTGACTTAAGCATCGGAGTGTCTACGCAGGGAACCACCCCTGCGTCTCTCTGACTTTTCTTATTTTACAGAAGCTTTTCGGAGGCACATGGAGACAGAGTACGAGCATCGACGTCAGCATACTTTTATTGTTATTTTGTGCAACAACAGTTAGGAGTTTGAGTGAGATCAATTGCAAAATTTTATCATTTTTCAACAATTTTCAAAATTTTTTGTTTCATTTTCAATTTTTAAAAACAAAAACATACTCAACAAACATGTTTTTACTTTCATTTTCAAAAAATTGAAAACAAAAACATAAAAAAAAAACAAAAATAATCCCAAACAACATCTTAGAGTTTAGACAACAACAAGCAGACAACTCCAAAGTTCAATCTTCTTCTTTTTTTTTTTACGTGTTTTGCCTGTAATTAAAAAAAATTAAGAAGGCATGATAGAATATGATATAAGCTAAAATTTTAATAAAAATATAAAAAATTATATTTGATTTGTTAATATGAATTATAATATTATAATATTAATATTTTATACATATATTTACAAGATGTACACGATTTATACATGGATAAATATTATATACATAGTTAATAAAGTTTTTTAACTTTACAAATTGGATTAAGATGAAGACAATATCTTATTTTTTTATTTTTTATTTTTTAATATTTAAAAATATATGTGTCATCATTCAAATCTCACTTGTAAAATAAAAATTTTCAATTATAATATATAAAATAATTGGCTTTTATATATATAATATGTACAAATTCTCAAATTTATACAGAATTAATGAATTATGATCACCTATAATTGTGATATAATAATATAATACAAATATTTGTCGTGAAATCAGAAACTACCAAGTACCAACACTGCTACTGTCCCGTGTCAACGATCAAGTAAACGCTCTTCATAAAAATCCAAGTATTTTTCTAAACTCAAATGTCAAATCTCTCACAACAGTGATTAGATCGCTGAGCAGAACTTTCAACAGCTCCGACGGCGAGTTTCAGGTGACTTACTGCACTCCTCTCTTTCCCTTGGAACCAACCTTCTTCCCCCTTTAGTTTTTTTTTTTTGTGTGTGTTCTTTGGGTCACAATTGAACTGATTCATTCAATCTGTTTCTTTGCAATCAACCAATTAGTATCTTAGTTATACTATAATAACATGTGATCCGTCGCAGCCGAACTCAGTTCTGAACAAAAAGAGAAAAACAAGAACATTAGTTCATTAAGTTAATGTCATCCTGGCTGGCTCCCTAGGCTTCTTGAATGGAACATACTTAGAGCAGGAAATTAGAAATGAGTTCTTTATATTTTGCAGCTTTTCATGGCAGAAGAAGCAGAGGCCGCCGAGTACACTTTGCAATTCGTGTCTGTATTTTGTGTTTTTTTATGTAAAACACAAAAAAAAAAAAAAGAAACGCTAAACATAGGACTTTTTAAATTTTTGTTATATTCATGTACAATTTTTACCAAATTTCAATCTATAAATTTTTTTAATAGTTTTTATATAATGTCACTATATCGAATTTAGAATTGCTAGATATACCATCGAGTAAGCATATAGAGTGTCCAATAGTTGACTCCTTCCCAACCTGAGGTAGATAGCTGCATCCTTAATTAATCTCAGTTCTGTTCTAGGTTGCCTGTGTTTATTCTGGATTTGCTGCTTTTGCAGGATCAAGTTAATTTCCTCATGGCTGACAACATTGTAGCTACTTGTCTTGGGGGAGCCGTAAGCCAAGCTGGGGCAGACTTAACCAATTATGCCAAAAGCAAAGTCAGTTTATCACAGAGTATGGAGAAAAACTATGAAATGTTGAGAAATGAAGTGGCAAGGCTCCAGGCTCTGATGGATGATTATGAAAGGGAAGCCAAGAAACATAAAATGAAGACAACCACTAGCAGCTATGACGTATGGCTACGCAGTTGTAACAAGACTCTTCGCAAGGCAGAAGAATTTGAACATCAATTTGAAGAAGATAGAACGCTGTCATCCACTTTCCTTCATGTGATGCGAAGATCGAACTATAGTGGAAAATTAGTGAACATGTATGAAGAAATTCAGAAGCTTGTGGAAGAAGGGAAATTTCTGGGAGGTTTTTTGGTTGATAAACCTATAGAACCTGTCTTAAAGATGAATGCACCTGAGATCAAAGGATTTCCCAGCCTTCAGAGGCGATTGGAGCAAGTATTGGAGCTGTTGAGAAATGACAAATTGAAAGGCATTGGGATTTGGGGCACGTTGGGTGTTGGGAAGACAACAATAATGCAGAATCTGAATAACCATGACGAAGTAGCTAAAATGTTTGATATAGTCGTCTGGGCAAATGTCTCTAGTGAAAGAAGTGAGGAAAAATTGCAAGAGGATATTGCACGGCGTCTTAAACTAAAATTGGAAGGCATTGTCCATTTGGAAGACATTTCCAGAGCAATATCAGAAGAGTTGAACGACAAGAAGTACTTGCTGCTTCTGGATGAGGTGATGGATTCAATTGAGTTGGAAGATATTGGAATCCCAGACAACAAAAATGGCAGCAAAGTGGTATTGACAACTGAATTTCGTCATGTTTGTTCTTCAATGGCAGACAGATTGATCGAGGTCTGCCCACTATCGCCAAATGAAGCATGGAAGATGTTTCAGCAGATGGTTGTTGATGTTGTAGATCTTCCTGATGTCAAACCACTTGCTCAGCTGGTAGCTAAAGAGTGTGATCGTCTCCCACTTCTGATCAAGACAGTGGCAGGTGCTTTCAAGTTGAAAGATAGCGTGTCGGAATGGAGGAAAGGGTTAAAAGACCTACGAAAATGGCCAGAGATTGAGATCCCAGGCTTAACTGAATTGCATTCATTCCTGAAGTTCTGCTATGATCAACTAAAGGATGATCAGCAAAGGAAATGCTTCTTGTATGGTGCACTGTATCCTGCAGAGAGTAAGATATATACAGATTATTTACTCGAGTGCTGGGCTGCTGAAGGACTTGTTGGTAACACCGATGAGAAGAGGAGTTTTCAAGATGCGCGCGATGAAGGTTATGACACATTGAAGCATCTAACCAATGTGTCATTGCTAGAGAAAGGCGAAAGGATGATTTATGTTCAAATGAACAATAGTATCCGACAGGTTGCTTTGCATATTTCGTCACAAGATCCTGATTGTAAGTTTTTGACTGGGATGAATGATAACTCACCTGATTCCTTGGAAGAAACTGATTGGCAACAAGCAAAGAGGGTCTCCATGATTGACATAAAGTTGAGAGACTTACCAGAAAGCCCCAATTGTAGCATGCTTTTGTCACTATTGCTTCAGAGAAATTCGGATTTGACAGAAATCCCTCAATCTTTCTTTGAGAATATGAAGAAACTCTTGGTTTTGGACCTTTATGGAACTGGGATTGAATCACTGCCATCATCTTTAGCAAAATTGACAGGTCTCAGGGGGCTTTACTTAAATAACTGCATTCATCTGATAGAGTTGCCTCCTGAAGTCGGAGAGCTTCATTGTCTCGAGGTGCTTGACACTAGAGGCTGCAGAATCAGGTTCATTCCATTTCATATTCGAAAACTGGTGAACTTAAAGTGCTTGCGAGTGTCATACTATAAATCCAGCAACCCAAACGACTGTCAAGATATGGACATCGACTGCAAAGTACTTCCATTGCTTGCCAAACTGGAAGAACTGGTGATTGAAGTGGATTCTTATGATCATTGGTGCAATGAGGTTGCAGATATAATGAGGCAAGTGGCTGTCTTGGAGAATCTAACTACTCTCAGAATCTGCTTCCCTGAATCCGAAGTCCTCAAAAACTTTATGCTGCGCAGCCCATCATGGAAAGATCGCCAACAACTGACTTCCTTTCGATTCTTTGTTGGCTGCCAAAACAGAAAACGTCCTCAAATTCTTGAGCATTTCAAGTACAAAATCAATCGGTATTTGGCATATTGCCATGGCAGTCGCAATGATTACTCAATAATCTGTGATCTGCTTCCTGAAACTGACGCATTGGAATTAGTTGAACACAAAGATATCAGGAGTCTGACGGATTTTGTGAATGTTGCTAGCTTTAACAGGATCCGTGGCTGTCTAATCGAAAGGTGCAACAAAATGACAACTATTGCAGATGGCAACAGGACAGAAGGTGGACTCATTCTACCAAATCTAGAGCAATTGCATTTGGTGAACATGCAGAGTCTGCAAACTGTGTTTGAGGGTTCCCTGTCGGCCAAAAGTCTTTCAAAGCTGCACACAGTGGTGGTGACGAGTTGCCCGGCGTTGAGAAAACTTTTCTCCCTCAGGGTGATCCGCCAACTCTCAGAACTTCACAAACTGGCAATTCAGAATTGCGCTGAGATCGAAGAGCTGATTGAGAAAGCTGACAGTGCTGAACAAGTTTCACTTCCAAATCTAGAGAAGCTGATACTGATTGATATGCCAAAACTAAGGACCATATCGGTTGATAAGTCATTGGCATTACCCTCCTTGAAAGAGCTTCAAGTTTACAGGTGCCCTGAATTGAAATCACTACCTTTTGACAAAGACAATGCAGCAAATCTAAAATCCATTGACGCAGAAAACGTATGGTGGGAAGCACTGCTTTGGCCACAGAATGATGTGAAAGAACAGCTTCAATCAATCTGCAAGCTAAGTTAAATGGTTTTCTTCTAGTATTATGAATTAGATTGATGTATAATGTGTATGTTTTAGTGTTATAGTTTTCTGAGCTAGTGGCGATTGGTTGATTTAAAGCTTTTATCTGATGAAGCTGGTGGAAATATAGGGATGAATTCTACTTGTTAACAGTTCATATAGGTCAGCCCTCTGCAACTCAAGTTACTTATTTTGTTTTATCTTTTAATTTAAATCTTCTTATAAATTAATCTAATTGCATAATAAAAATATGCAGAATGTATACTATTACATAATCAAATTGCATCCAATTCTAGGTTATTATTTTTTGTCCATTTCTTTTTTTCAAATTGAAAATTATATTTAATTGAAACTTATATAAACAATTGTTCGTCTTTTCCTTATAGTCCTTAAAAAATTCAATCACGTTTTAATATATAATTAATGTGCATGTTTAACGGAAGAAAACAATTTTAAATAAAATTATAAACTAGTTAAATCGAATCAAATATTATCTCTTTGTCAATCTCATTCGAATATATTTTAAAAAAATAGAACGCGGATCAATTTTACGTTGTCTAAACTCATTTCATCTAAATTAATCAAATATCGAGTCAGTCTGAACTCTTAAAGAGCTTGTGGCTTAAGCTATAAAATAACTAACCGGTCTCAACTCTAATACCATTAATGGCAATTAGCATATATAATAGATTTGAGGAAGACTATTTTTTTTAAAACGATATTATATTATCTGTTACAAATATAATCAAATATTATATCCGCACTAGAGATGCGGTGACATCCAAACAAAGCATAAGTATATTTTTATACTATATAAAGTAATCAAAATTAAAAATATATATCAATAAATAATTAAATATATCAATAATAATACATAAATATAACAAAAATATTTATTATTATCGAACAACAATCAATCATTAAATAAGTTACAAACAAATGAATTTAAATAATCTTACATAAGTTTATTTGTGAATTGTAAACATAAACTAACTAAACAGAAATCAATTTAAATCCACTCGTATGATGAGCGAGTTTTGAAATATTATTTGAGATCATTTGCTAAGCTTAACCAACATAAACAAATTAACAAAAATCAAATTTGTTTATGAACTATTGTCAAATGTCTCATCCGTCCACATCCTTAATTGCATAATATTGCATACTGTAACAGATAGAAAAGAGTGTAACCAAAAAAAAAACAGATAGAAAAGAGACGACATAAACAGCCCCTGTACAGCATTGGAGCCACAAAGGAAACGGAATTTCAATAGCAATGAAGAAAGCTGTGACAATGAAAAAAACACCCAGTTGTTCCAACCTCCGAGCAATCACACGAAACTTGCTGAAATTGATATAATATTTTCCAACCCAAAGAGAAGTGAAAGCGAACATAATCACAAGGGAAAGAAAGATGAAAGTCACAGGGAATCGGTGACAAGTTTGAGCAAACAAGATAGCTATTTCAATGGATGCTCCCAAACAAAAAGCCACCATTTGTTTTTTCCAGGCTAAGAAATTTTCTGAATCCTGTACCAGCAATGCAGCCGGCTCCGCCGCCAATTCAAGGTCGACGACGGCGGCAGCAGGTGGTAAAGGAGGTGGCAATTGAAGTGGTGCAAATCTTGCTAACAAGGGGAATGCCTTTGTCAGAGAGCCGTAGGAAACTGGATATTAGTCAAGTACTCCTAACAAGTTTCCGAACCATTTCCAGGAAGCAAAAGTACCGCATGGACGGCTCTTTCGATGACTTTTTAGGGCTGGACGGCTTGTTACTTGTAGAAATTTTTGCTGGTGCTTCCTGTGACTTTTGTAAGTTGAACATTTGGCCGAGTTTGGTGTATAGTATGAAAGGGAGCATAGTTTAGTATAAGATTATAAATAAGATTGGATTAAATGATAGCATTTTATGTTATGTTTAGTATTTATAAAAATCAAAAGTAACATATGATGATTTTATATATTTTTCATCGTACTTTTTACGTGTAGAATTAAGAGAATGATAAAATTTTTTTGTCAAAAGTACGTCCTTTTTTAAAGTAAATATAATTTAAATTTATAATTTTTAATAAATATAATTCAAAGATTTTTTTTAACTAAAAATATATTATTATTATTATTATTATTATTATTATTATTATTATTATTATTATTATTATTATTATTATTATTAAAAGTTAAATTTATATTTTAAAAAATAGTTAATTTTTCAATACATATTGATTTTTTTAAAAATAAATATTTTCAAAAAATTGATTTTCTTTAAAATATTTCTTTATTACTGGTATTTTTCTGTATTTTTTTTACTTTTTCTTTTTGCTTTTTTATTTATTTTTATGATTTAAATTTAAAATAGTTTTTATGACTTTTATAATTTTAATTTAAATATATTTATTTTAGAAATGGATTCTTCAAATAAGATGATATTAAAAAAACTTTATTTTTAAATAAAAATCTTATAGTTTTATTTTTAATTTTTTACCTTTTATTTACTTTTATTTCCAACAAGAGAAAAAAAGAAAAAAAAAAGCTAAAAAATAAAAAGGAAAAAATAAAATTTAAAAATAAGAAAAAGAATGCTAGGTAAATTTAAAAGTTCAAATTTTAAAAATTAAAAAAATATAATTCATAATAATTTTATATTTATGAGCTAATTTAAAAAATTGATTTAAGCATCGATTATTTAAAAAAGTGAAAAATGTTAATTTTTTTAAAATTTATTATTTTACATAAACTATAATTTTGCTTAAGTAAAAAAATAAAAAGAGAAAGACAAAAAGAAAAGAGGTAAAAAAGAAAGAAGAAAAAATAGTGAAAAATATAAAAGATTAATCAATAATCATTGTCATCTTATTAAAAGTTTAAGTTAATTTTTAAATGTAAACTTTAGAAATAAAAAAATATGTATTATCACCTAATCACATGGGATTCATCATGTTCTTAGATGTATATATTCCATTTATGGTTTCGTTGTCAGAGGAATTATATATTATTATAGAAAGACATCATATATTGTGAGACCCGATTATTTTACACTGTACACCATAATTGTACATGATTGATAGTGGAAATAAATTCTTTTAGTGAAATTAAATAAATATTGAATGTGAATTTCCACTCTTCATTTTAATTATTAGAAATTATGAATTATAGTATGGTATATAAAAAAAAAAAGAAAAAACAAACATCAAAGTGCAACAAGAAATAGATGGAATTTAATCTTGGTAAAAAGGTTGAAGATAGTATTTATGGTATGAAAGCATTAAATGAAGCATGAGAAAGTGTGAAGAATCAAGGCTGGAACCGAAATGGATGTGTGAAAGGGAATAAATGCTATTAGACTAATGAGGAACAAATGAGATAAAAAGTCAACATTAGTGGCTGGAACTGGAAGTGGCGTGTAGAGGAAGGATAAAAGAAGAGAAATTTTGTCAAAAACGGACTGTAGCAGGAAGCTTCACCACCGTTCCTTTTGTCACAATTTTCTTCGGTTTCTAATGCATGAGAGACGTGAAATGATGAAAGAAAACGAGATAAGAACAGGTGGTAGTTTCTGAGTGGATTTGGATGGCTATATAAGAAGAATACATGAGGAAAAACCATATTATTGCTACTCGCCCATCCTATTTTGCTACAAGTTCAACTTCGTTTCTTCCATTCCTCTCATACATGAGCCATGGAACTTCATCCTTTAGTCAGTTAAATCTTTCATCCATAATTGAAGAGCTAAGAAACAAGCAAAGTAAAGCTAAGTGAGGCAGAAAAGCACTTTGTTTCAGGAAGTGCAACGCAGTTAAGGTGAGTTCCATATTTTTGTGGTTCTCTTGATATTCAATATTAGATTTCTATGTTTTACAACGTAATAAACATAGATATAGCCTTGTTGTAGCTAAATCTTGTTAGAATGTATAAGAAAACACGATGGGCGAAGTGATTTTCAACTGCTTGCCAAATAGGCGAGCAAAAGTAGATACTCGCCCAAAGGACGATGCGAGCTTAATGAAATGCATGACTCGACGATACCATGTTCGCCAATTTTATGGATAACCAGGATGATAGCCGGATGGGCGAAGACCAATGATCGCCCAAAAAGGCGAGATGGCGACTATTGTGATCGCCCATGTGTAAAAATAGTGATCGCCAATGAGGCGAGTAGGAAATAAAAAGAGGTCGCCACACGCTAATTTGACCCTTAGGCGAGCTCACCTATTAATAAAAGCCGTGTTAGGCGAACTCACGTACATAGGCATGGCGAGTCGAATGTTGGGCGAGCTCCCATGCTGGGCGAACTCCCATGAATAAGCCAATATTGAATGGCGAGTAAGGGTGGGCGAGCTTCCACGTATAAGCTCATTAGCGACTGGTGAGCTCTGTTGGGCGAATGGCGAGCTAGTCTCAAATCTCGCCTAAGTGTCCCAAATAATTGAAAGGAAAAATAGTAATAATTTTAGGAAATAATTCGAAAAGAAAATATTAATGGTATTAATATTTTACCTTGCAGTCGGGAAGTGAGAATTGATAAAGCGAGCGGGAAGTAAGGCTTCATCAGACGAGGTAAGGGAGATGTGTGTGAAGTGAATGCATGTCCTGTGGAGAAAATATTATGCAAATATTGAGAAATTGTTTTGTTTTATGACATGCATTGGTTTGATAAATTATTCTGATTTGGGCGAGCTAAAAGCCAACCCCTATGTTCTGATTGGGCGAACTGGTACAGGGCGGGCGAGCCTTCCTTTTTTTGGATGTTTGGGCGAACAACCTCTTTTACGTTGTTTTGGGGCGAACGACCCTTGTTTTACTAAAAATCCGGGTGAGCCAATGTGGGCAAACTCTTTTTTATGTTATTTCGATAAGTTGGGCGAGTAACCCTATTTTAATAGAAATCCGGGCGAGCCAAAGTGGGCAAACTCTTTTTATAATGTTTTGGGGCGGGCGACCCCTTGTTTAACAAAATGGCTGGCGAACCAAAGAAAATAAACCAATTTTTATAAAATGGGCGAGTTAACCATGGAAGTGCCGCTTTTGGGCGAGTTGACCATGGTCATGCCGCATTAGGCGAGTTGACCATGGGCAATGCCAGATGGGCGAACTGACATGGGCGAGCCATTGAAGGCGAGCTAGTTTAACTTGTTTTTTTTTAATCGCTAAGGATTGGCGGGCGAATACTAATTCACCGCACTAGCGAGTTGACCATGGGCGAGCTGACCATGGCGAACAGATTTCAATTTTACATTTTCTTTACGAAAATGAGAATAACACCTTTTTGGAATTATTATTTATTTAAATGATTTAAATTCATAAATGTGTTTCCTTTAAGGTATTTTGAGCTATAAAGTTGATTTTGAGACTTTAGGCCCCTAGTTTCATGCATTATGAGTTATGAGTCTGATGGACCCGCCAAGTCATCAGAGGTCTCGAGGTCACGTGGCAAGTGGACCCTGAGGACCACCCATAGATTGTGGCCATAGATCTACTGTATCCCTGTTGGGATGATTATTCCGTTCTCGCAAGGGGGAGGGGGAATGATGATAACATGATTTATTTATAGGGTGATGCCTAGTCTCAACTTGTTGATTTCTGTTTACTGAGAGGATTTGTTGAATCCTATTTACTGTTTACTACATGATATTGTAAACTGTTCAGCCAGTGAATTGAATATTAAAAATTGTTTATTATATCCATTGTTTTCCCTACTGGGTTTACTGTTAAGAAAAATAAGTGTTTTGGGAAATATGGTTTGATTTGTATAAAGCAGCGTACATCTTCCTTACTGAGCACATTGTCGCTCACTCCTTATTTTCCACTCCACAAATTGTTGATTTTGGATTAAGAGAATTAACATCCAGGGATTATCGACTGCTAGAGTCAGCAGTTATTCGATATCAAAGGTACATTTTTTTCTTTTATATATTCAGTAAAATTGTACAGTACTACTTTGAATAGAAGGGAATGTATATGCATCTTAAGGAAAAAAAATTTTAATAATTCATACTTTCATATTAGTACAAGGAATTAAGAGTACTAATTCTTATAAAAGTATTAGGAGTTGTTAAGCATCACAGACAGCCTAACCGGTAAGTGAGTATAATTTATAAGTGAATATTATGTATTTTGGTGGACTTGGGATGTTACATATATGGTCTAAATTTTAAAAATATCATATTAAAAATTACATATCAATCAAATATTTTATATTTATAATTGTTATTTTACATATTTGAAATTGTCAAAAATTAAAATTTGATAACCAAACTAAGAGTCTAATTATTATTATTTTACTATATGATTTGTGTCGTAACGGTTTCGCGCTCGATGATTTTGAAAAACCTTTAAAAACAATGGGGAGTCGCCACCAATCTTTTTTGACTAGGTGTGATTGGTCACCTAAAAATATTTATCTTTTTAACAAAATCTCAAAATTAATTAAGTTTTATTAATAAGACAATTTTTGGTCTGTGAAAACAAAATCAGGTCTAGGAATACGATTACGCGTGGAGAAGGATTAGCACCCCCACGTCGCCAGTTAAAAAACGGTACCATAGTAATCATGTGTTATCCTTTGATTTTAATGAAATGGTCTTAATTTAATATTTAAAATTAATTTCTATTTTTATTGCAATTTTTTAAACATATTTATCATTTATTAAAATCATTTTTTATTTTAAAAAAACAGGTTAGATTTTATTTATCGAAAATGAATGTGAACCATTTTGTATTGAATAATTAAATCGAATACTCCAATACTTTTGGCAGCATTTGAAATAATTTTTCTCACTTAGAGATTTCTTAAGAATCAATACTTGTGACTTCTATAGAATCTCATCCTTGGTAGAGCTCACGTTATTTGCATAATTGATCGAAGATTATCATATATATTAAAATAAGCTTTATTTTGAAAATAAACATGAATCCTTTTTATTGAAAAATTAAATCAAATATTCCAATACTTTTGACAACATTTGAAATAATTCTCCTCACCTAGAGATTTCTAAAGAATCACTACTTGTGACTTCTATAGAATCTCATCCTCGGTAAGGCTCACGCCCATTTTCGAAAATTATTATGAATGCACATGATGCAAACAGATAATATATGATGCAAATGAATTTTTAATTTTAAATTTCATTATTTATTTGTTAATTTACTTTTTAAAAAAAAACTTATTTATTTTCATTTTTAGCAAAAATTTAAATTATTGAAAAATCATACTAAACATTCCAATACTTTTGGCAACATTTAGTAGACTCTTCTCACCTAGAGATCAGTTAAGAATCACTACTTGTGACTTCCGTAACATCCCATCATCGGACAATTTGTTTAATTAAATTTAAAATTCATTATTTATTTATTTTTCTTTGTTTTGTAGAAAAACTTATTCGTTTTTATTTTTAACAAAAATTTAAATTATTGAAAAATCATACTAAATATTCCAATACTTTTGGCAACATTTAGTACGACTCTTCTCACCTAGGGATCAATTAGGAATCACTACTTGCGACTTCCGTAACATCCCATCATCGGGCTTCATTTAATTAAATTTAAATTTTATTATTTATTTAGATTAAAATAAAAACATTTATTTTATTATTTTATTATATTTTTATTTTTTTTGTTTTTTTTCTATGAAAAAATATATTAAGAATATCTAAAATAAATTATTTAATAAAACAAATAAATAAATAAATAAAGAGTAAATAATAAATAAAAATTTTTACCCAAAACAAAATTGGGCTTGAAACCCAAATAAGCCTTCAAGAAGCCCAAAAATCGAGCCCAACTGCAAGGCCCAAATCTGCCAGCAAAAGCGGGTCGCGGAACGGGTGGGGTCGATTGGTGGCACTTGGGGCAGGCGAAGAGGGCTGGAGTCGGGTCGGGCACGCGGATCCCCGGGTCGTATCCGAGTCGCACGCGGATCTTCTTCTTCTTCTTCTTCTTTTTTCAGCTATAAAAACTCTCCCTTGTTTTTATCTCTTCATTTCTTCTTTCCTTTACAAAAAAAGTCCCAAAGCCTTTGAAGCTCTTGGCCAGGCGATTTTTGGCCACGCCAGACCGCCGTGCGCTGCCACCAGCCGCCGTCTCCGGTGGCCAAATCCCAAAAAGTTCACCACTTTTCGATGCTCCTCAACCTAGTCTTTTCGTTTCTGGCCACTTTTTTCTTCGAAAACGTCTCCAACCGAACAGATCTGAGGTCGAAACCCTTAACCTCCTCCCCTTTTTTGTTGTTTTTTTCTTTTTTTTTTGGTTTGATGGTTCGGACGTTCTGGGTTTTGTGTTGTTATGGTTTTTTGGTTTTGTGTGTTTTTTTGCATGTGGGTGTTTCGGTGGTGGTGGCAAAGGGTTGAGGGTCTCGGGTGGTGACGATGATGTTGGGGTCGTTGATGGTGGGTTATTGGTGTTAGGGTTTTCGGATTTTGGGATTCGGTTAGTGATAATGAGATTGGGGGTTCGTTTGATAATAGCAGTGGTTGGTGGCTTGGTGTTCTCGACAGAGGCAGAGGTGGTGCTGAGATTGGTGGTTTTTGGAGGTTCTTGGGTGCTAAGTTTTGAGGGAAAGGAGGTTTCGGGGTGTTGGTGTTCAGGTGAGGCTCGATGGTGAGGGAGTCCTGGGTGCTTCGGTGATGATGAAGAGGGGTTCCCTCTGGTCCCTTCGGGTGGCTGTGGATGGGGTTTTTAGAGGGAGCAAGCTTGGCTTGGGTTTGGTGTAGATGGGATCGGGTGACAGAGTTAGTGACCGACGAAGATGGGACGGCTTGGGGAGATAGGCAATGGTGGCGGCCGACGGGTATGGGGTACTGAACCCCATTCAATGTTGATGGAACAAAAATAAAATAAAATAGATAAATGAAAATAAAACGAAAATAAAATGTAATAATAATAATAATAATAATAATAAAGAAAAGAAAAGATAATAATAACAATAATAAGATAAAATTAGGTGTCTACAGTTGCCCCTCTTTGCTTATTGCTGAGAATCAGGAATATAGCAAAGACAATAGACACTAATTTTGTCCGGCTTATGACCTAATCTCTTCTTCTTTTTTTTTGCATTTTTTTTAGAATGTGCTCCTCTTGCAGCAGAGGCTATGAAACTTAAAATTTTTCCTGAAATGTGCTCCTCTTGTAACAGAGGTAATGAAACCTTAATTAATAATAAATTTTTTGTTTTTTTTGTTGTTTTTTTTGTTTTTTTTAAATGTGCTCCTCTTGCAACAGAGGCAAAAAATATTTTTTTTAAGGTGCTCCTCTTGCAGCAGAGGCAATGAAACTTTAAATTTCTTTCCTGAAATGTGCTCCTCTTGCAACAGAGGCCATTAAACTTTAAAATTCTTTTTTGGAATGTGCTCCTCTTGCAGCAGATGCGATGAAACTTTAAATGTTCTTTTCTTAAATGTGCTCCTCTTGCAACAGAGGCGATGAAACTTTAAATTTCTTTTCTGAAATGTGCTCCTCTTGCAGCAGAGGCGATGAGACTTTAAATTTCTTTCCTGGAATGTGCTCCTCTTGCAGCAGAGGCCATGAAACTTTAAAAATGAAAATTTTCACATTCAAAGATCTAGGAATTCACATCTAGAAATTTGTTCGGCAATCTAGGAATTCACTTCTAGAAATTTGTTCGGGAACTCACATCCGAAGGTTTTAGGAAATTTCATTTAGAAATTTGTTCGAGAATTCACATCCGAAGTTTGGTTTCGAGAATTTCACATCCGAAAATCTAGGAATTCACATCTACAAAATTTGTTCGGGCATTCGCATTCGAAGATTGGTTTCGGGAATTTCTCATTCGAAAATCTGTTTAATCTCATCTAAAACTCTGTTTGAAAAGCCTCAATCTTTGAAAGTAAATCTTACTTTAATAAATCCAAATTTAAAATTTAAACTTTCAAGAATTCTCTTTCTTCCTTTTTCCTTTTTTTTTTGTTTTGTCTTGTTTTTTTTTTTTTGAAAAACATAGGCTTAAATCAGGAATTCACTTCCGATAATTTAGAGATTCTCATCTAAAGAATTCATGTTTCGGGAATTCGCATCCAAATATCTAGGAATTCACTTATAGAAAATTTCATTTCTAGGCTTCACACTTGAAAGTCCAGGTATTCACATCTGGATAATTTATTTCAAGAATTCACATCTGAAAAGTTTGTTTTGGGAATTCACATCCGAAAATTTAGAAAATTTTATCTAGAAAATTATTCGGGAATTCACATCTGAAAATTTGTTATAGGGATTCGCACCCAAAATTTTAATTCGGAGATTCACATCCGAAATTGGTTTCGGGAATTCACATTCGAAGGTTCTGTTTCGGGGATTCACATCCGAAGATCTAAAATTTCATTTCGGGAATTCGCATCCGAAAATCTAGGTATTCACTTCTAGAAATTTTGTTTCGGGAATTCACATCCGAAAGGTTGTTTCGGGGATTCACATCCGAAAATTTGACTTAGGGATTCACACCCAAAATTTTAATTCGGAGATTCACATCCGAAATTGGTTTCGAAATTTCACATCCGAAGGTTCTATTTCGGGGATTCACATCCGAAGATCTGAAATTTCATTTCGAAAATTCGCATCCGAAAGTTTATCTCGAGAATTCACATCCGAATATCTGTTTGTTTTGGGAATTCTCATCCTAAAATTCAGAAATTTCTCACATCTCAACATTTTCTCTTTTTCTAAAAATTTTATTTTATCTTAATTTCTTATAGAATTCAAAGTTCATCATCTTAAAATCTTAATTCTTGCTTTAAAATTCTTGAAAATCATGTTTTCCAAAATTTTACTCAACTTAAAATTGAAAATTCTGCTACTCAAGGTTAAAAAATTTTTTTATTTCTTTCCTAAGTGTATGTGATGAATGCAATGCAAAGATTGTTAAAAAAAATCATGCAAAAACGATGGTAACAAGGTTCACAAGACCATCCCTTCCATCATCTTACCTTTCCTTCTTAAAACTGATTCCACAATCTCAACTGGTTTTCCTTCATTCTTCACTACCTAATCAACTTTGGTATATTCCAATTGGAGACTTCAAGCATTAATATACTTCATTATCATCTCAATTCTAATTTGCCCCATATCCTCCCAAAATTTTGGTAATGCATGAATTTTCATGAATAGTACTATTCATTTATTTTTCATCATCTCAGTTTCATAACAAATGTGATGTCATCACACTTTTCAAACTTGTTATTTGGATGTAGTCGAATAAAAATTAAAGGAGAGGTACTTATGATGAAGGGGAAAATAGTTTTGCAAAAGAGAAAGGCAACTTGAAGGAAAGAAAATGCGACAATTTTCAAACAACAAATATTCAATCAATCTTGATAGAAAATTTGGGATTCTTTCTCCAACAAATCTATTTCCTTGATGTCCTTAATCTTTTTGAGTTAATTGTATGGAGATTAGCCCTTACTTGACAAAATATTTCCACCATGACAATCCGAGGCAAAGATCTCTTCTCTACTTGCTAACTTGATCATTCATCTTTATTTGACTCGAACCGCCCTTTTCGAGTTTTCAGTTTGAGTCATTAGTTTTCTTTGTCTCTTTTTTTTTAATCACCTTTCATTTCTTTTCTTCTTTTTTTTTCATTTTTCACTTTTTTTTATTTTTCATCATTTTTTATTCATCCTCAACATTTCCATTATGATCCACTATCAAAGAATCACAAACTTCACGCGATTCCTTAGCCCAATGTATGGTCCTTCAACTCAAATTTTCACACTTGATCAAAATGGACTTTTAAGGTACGTAATGTAGGCTAAGGTGAAGGGTTATGAAAGAAATGACATAGCAGGCCCAAACTTTGTCTTTTAAAAGGTTATAAACCAAAGGATCTTTTTCTAATACATGACTCGTTTAGGCATTTTGCCCCATTCTTTATCCATTCTTTTTTCATTCTAATTCCATTTCTTATTTTTCTCTTTTTTTTTTCACAAATAACTTTTAAATGTAAAGGGGTTTTCTCTTTTTATTTGCCTCTTAAATTCTTTCATAGATTTCAAGTGAACAAACCTTGTTTTCTTTTTTCTTTTTTTTTTGTCCCTTTTTCTTACTTTGCCCCCCAATGTGGAGGGTGATCCTTGGCGGGTTTCTTAAAAAAAACAAAACAAACATACTAGGCTCAAAGGGGTTAGCAATGGACAATTTTCTTACAGTGAAATGTAGGTGAAAGATGGCCATTCTTCCTTTCAAATGTGAAAACTCTTATCAAAGAATAATTTACTGAGCAAACACCAACTTGTGGAACCATCTGTTACAAAATTGCATGTCAACTCCCTCCTCATTTGTGTACAAATCCTATTCTCATCACAATATTCATGCCAAGATTTTGGACAGGATTGCTTGCACAAATAGAGCTTTGGTAGAGTTTTAATCCCAAACTATCATTAACATTGATATCATATTTATCGCTTAAAAATGGAAGGACTATAGTGAAGTATATAAAGAAGGCAAAGCCAAATTTGAATCGATAGAGAGAAAAATGTGATGAACATGCATATGCTACTTCATTAAGATGATAAAAGATAAATGAAAGTCTATACATGAAAAGCCATTAAGGTTGGGCCATAACTTCAACCAAAAAACAATTTCACATCATCATGAATGACCCACAAAAAAGATCCTTTTTGTAGTTATCCACTGGCATGGTTGGATGATAGGTTGACACTCATGCCTTTATCTCGAGATTCAATAAGCCCTTTCTGATCAAACTTTGCACCTTACACTTAAAAGCAGGGCAATTTTCTATTGAGTGACCTAAGTTCCCATTATGATAGTCACATCGAGCATTAGGGTCGTACCATTCTGGATATGAAGGCTCTAAAGGCTTTAGTGGGATTGGGGTAACAAGCTGATTCTCAACAAGGTACTAAAATACTTCAGTGTAAGACAAAGGAATTGGATCAATATCAGTCCTTCTTCGTTTGTTTCGAGATCTTCTTTGGTTGCTTTGGGTAAGCATGGGTGTTTGGAAACCCATTTGCCGACCAAACTGCGAGATTGGCTGATGGTATTCAAGCTTGGAGAGATATTATTTATGGTGGGGTAGTAGGTTTGGTACATTGGATAAGGATGATATGGAGCAAAGTCTCCCACATGTTGCCCCTCATAATTCATGGCATGAACATCTTCTTCATTCCCCGATGTATCACCTCTTCTTGTATTCATGGCATCATCCCCTACAAGCTTGCCACTATTGATTGCATTCTCTATTATTACGCCAGAAATTACCATATCTGCAAAATTCTTGGTGGCATTACCGACCATCATTTCATAAAACGGTGTCGGGAGTGTGTTGACAAACAAGATGGTGGTTTCTTTCTCTATGAGAGGAGGTTGAACCTGGACAGCTACATCCCTCCATCTTCGAGCATATTCTTTAAAGCTCTCCTCATGTTTCTTCCTCATGCCTTGTAAGGATAGGCGGTCTGGTGCCAAATCTTCAATGTGCTTGTATTGAGCAATAAATGCTCGAGCCAAATCTTTCCATGAGCGAATATGGGCTCGATCTAGTTGGGTGTACCACTTGGCAACTGATCCGGTAAGACTATCTTGAAAAATATGCACCAATAATTCATCATTTTGAGCATAGGCAGCCATTTTCTGACAATACATCTTGATATGAGTTGTCGGGCATTTGGTCCCATCATACTTTTCAAATTCTGGAACCTTGAACTTTGGTGGGATAACTACACCTGGTACCAAACAGAGCTCGCTCGCATCCAGATAACCATATAAATCCATCCCTTCGATAGCTCGTAACCTTTCTTCAATGAGATCTAACTTTGTTTGAGGCTCTAAATTCTCTTTCATTGTTGATACACCCATCTTCAATTTCTCCTGTTCTTTAGGATCCTCTGAATCATGGACAGAGATCAGGTCTGATGGCTTCCTACCGAGGTTTGGATTGTCATGCCCTGAAAATGGCGTATGCTGTGAAGTATGGACTTGGGGTGGAATAGGACTATATGGATATGGACGTTCACCGTCGTGTGCCCACCTTTCTTGAGTAGTTGCTTCTCGTACTGGCTCCTTTCCTTTATTCATTTTAGTCATCATCTCCAGCATTGCAGCCAATTGCCCTTCATCTCTCTTGCGCCTTTTCTATTTTCTCCATTCGGCTAGCTTGTCCTTCTTCCATGACCTGTACTTGTGAGAGCGCCGAACTGTTTTGTAACCTTTGATGGTCGAGAAGCCTTGGAACCTTATTACCACAATTTTCTAATTAGAAATCCACATTATAATCTTACCTTTGTCTAAAAAAAACTTTCTCTTATTTCTTTCAAAAATTTTTGAAATAAACAATTTTTTTTTGAAAAATGAAGTATTGGCATATTTACCGAAGTATAACAAATATATGATGTGAATTTATGAAAATCATGTTATTTGTATATGTATGCAAATGATATGTAAGACAAAATCTATGAAATGGAACAATTTTTCTTTTTTTTTTGTGTTGTTAATTTGCATAACTTTCTTAACTTTACATGTTAGGTATTTAAGTCTTCACTTTAACCAAATCTTAGGGAGTAATAATTTCAATGAAAATAATCAATCAATAACACATGTACATAAATTTGATAAAAAAGAAAATTGAAAGAATAAGCAAATTCAAGATTGTAAAAGACTTAGTCTAGTTTCTCAAAGATTTATCTACAAAATGTGATGCAACAATGTAAAATGCATACCAAAGTTCAAACTAAAATTTGCCCCTTACTTAACACATTCACTTATTAACTTAAGAAGTCAAGTCCGAAACAAGTAAGAGGAATTGAAGAACAACCTTGAACCATACCAAACTTGTTTCAAAACTCTCTCTCTCTCTTTTTTCCTTTGTTTTTAATTTTTTATGAGAAAGAACATATTCTTCTTTTTTTTTTTATGAAATGCTATGTAAAATGTTTAAGACATGACACAATAACAAGGCATGATGAAGGACATGTTTACCAAATGTATTTTATACACAATGCAATGGTAATGAAGATCAAATTCTGTTTTATTTCACCTAACTTTCATGATTCTAAAATGCAAATGACATGACTATCAATATATATATACACAATGATGATGAAATGAATTAAAATGATGTATGTCCCTAACATGCTTGAGAAAAATGAATATTTTTATTCACAATACCTAGACACTAATCTTATTATTCCTTAATCCAACATGCAAGAAAGATGGAATTCCTAACTAAACCTGAACATTCTTCTCAATTTTTCTAAAATCATTTTTCTTTTATCACCAAACAATTTTTTTTTAATTTTTCTAAAAATTTTCATGTTTCCTATTAGATTTTTTTTTCAAAAATTATTTTTTATTATTTTTATATTTATCTTTATTCTGGATCAAATTATTCTTTAAATTCTTTTCCGAATAAATTCAAGGATAATTTTGTTGACATCCCTTTTTTATTATTCAACCAAATGTTTTGCAATGAGATAATCAATAAAAGGAAAGAAAAACATTTTTTAAACCCTTTTTTTTTAGTATTTTTAAACTCTCATTAAAATTCCTACACAATCCAAAAAAAAATTTTCATGTCAAATTATTCTTTGAAAATTCTATACAGGAAAGTCAATTATTCATCTCTCCCTTTTTTGACTTCAAAAAGAAAAAAAATATTCATTTTCTCATTTTATTCTAACTCTTTTTCCTAGAGAGATTAATTAATTTCCTACTCAATCCCTTTTACTTTTCATTTTTATGCCTTTGTCTTAAGAAATTTTTTCAAGAATAATAAAGAATAAAGAATTTGTTTTTTTGAATTAAAAAAACTTAATTGAATTTCTTCCTATTATTTTTAGTGAAAGAGACAAGAATCTTATTTTTCTCTCTTTTTTTTTAACAAATTATTTCATTTTTTATTATAAAAAGAAAAGTTTATGTGTTTTTATCATTTCATATTTTCTTTTAAAGGAAAAAAGAATAAAAGAAATTAAAACCTCATGTTTTTTTGCTTTTGTAGATAAAAAAACATCTTGTGACCAAAAATACATGAGCCTCTTTTTCTTCCTCTTGCTTTGGAGAACATATTTTTATTAGTTTCTATTTTTTTGTAAATAATTTTTATGAACCTATTTACAAAAAAATTTCCTCCTTAAAAAATGAAGAATTATTTGCATTTTTAAAAGAAAGTCACATTTATTCTATTGTTTTTATCACATATCTTTATTTTCTCAAAAATAAGTGGTTTTTTTTTTACAAGATCTTTTATAAAGAAAATATATTTTTTCCATTTTTATTTTACAAAATTCCTTTTTTAGAAAAAATCAAAGACTTAAATTACATACAATTCAAATCAAAATCGATTGTACCTTTATTATTGACATGAGAAAATGGGTCGAATAGTGTTCCCTCGTGTCCTAATTTTGGGATAATTTTTACAAAAATTGGACATGACTCTACCTAAGGCTGGTTTCTTAGGGTCCTTTACATGCTAGGTTAGGATTTATAAAGATCTAAAGGTTCCCAAATTATACCTCACTGTCATTCACACTAGACTAGTAAGATTTAATTTGAGTGGGAGTATTTCATTCGCCATTGCGGAGGTGATTACCTCACGAGAGCAAAGGTACTATACTCCCTCCTAAGAAGGACGGAACTCGGGAATAGAGCTCATGTTATGCAAATGCAAGTGCAAGTGTGTGTATGAGGAAACATTTATCAAACCATAACCCTTATCCTACAATGCCCCAACAATTTATTACGAATAATATTTACAAAATAAATAATGCAGTAAAATAAACGTAATAACTAAAATACAAATGCAACAAATTATTTAGAATTAAAGAAATTAAATTTAAATATTACTTAAGACCATCAAATTAAAACTTAGGATAACACATGATTAATAAATGGCTTGACTCTCAAAAAAGGTCCCCAGTGGAGTCACCAAGCTGTCGTAACGGTTTCGCGCTCGACGATTTTGAAAAACCTTTAAAAACAATGGAGAGTCGCCACCAATCTTTTTTGACTAAGTGTGATTGGTCACCTAAAAATATTTATCTTTTTAACAAAATCTCAAAATTAATTAAGTTTTATTAAAAAGATAATTTTTTGTCTGCGAAAACAAAATCGGGTCCGGGAGTACGGTTACGCGTGGGGAAGGATTAGCACCCCCACGTCGCCCGTTAAAAAATGGTACCATAGTAATCATGTGTAATCCTTTGATTTTAATGAAATAGTCTTAATTTAATATTTAAAATTAATTTCTATTTTTATTGCAATTTTTTAAACATATTTATCATTTATTAAAATCATTTTTTATTTTAAAAAAACAGGTTAGATTTTATTTATCAAAAATGAATGTGAACCCTTTTGTATTGAATAATTAAATCGAATACTCCAATACTTTTGGCAGCATTTGAAATAATTTTTCTTCACCTAGAGATTTCTTAAGAATCACTACTTGTGACTTCTATATAATCTCATCCTTGGTAGAGCTCACATTATTTGCATAATTGATCGAAGATTATCATATATATTAAAATAAGTTTTATTTTGAAAATAAACATGAATCCCTTTTATTGAAAAATTAAATCAAATATTCTAATACTTTTGGCAACATTTGAAATAATTCTCCTCACCTAGAGAGTTCTAAAGAATCACTACTTGTGACTTCCATAGAATCTCATCCTCGGTAAGGCTCACGCCCATTTTCGAAAATTATTATGAATGCACATGATGCAAACAGATAATATATGATGCAAATGAATTTTTAATTTTAAATTTCATTATTTATTTGTTAATTTACTTTTTAAAAAAAAACTTATTTATTTTCATTTTTAACAAAAATTTAAATTATTGAAAAATCATACTAAACATTCCAATACTTTTGGCAACATTTAGTAGACTCTTCTCACCTAGAGATCAGTTAGGAATCACTACTTGTGACTTTCGTAACATCCCATCATCTGACAATTTGTTTAATTAAATTTAAAATTCATTATTTATTTATTTTTCTTTGTTTTTTAAAAAAACTTATTCGTTTTTATTTTTAACAAAAATTTAAATTATTGAAAAATCATACTAAATATTCCAATACTTTTGGCAACATTTAGTACGACTCTTCACACCTAGGGATCAGTTAGGAATCACTACTTGTGACTTCCGTAACATCCCATCATCGGGCTTCATTTAATTAAATTTAAATTTTATTATTTATTTATATTAAAATAAAAACATTTATTTTATTATATTTTTTATTTTTTTGTTTTTTTCTATGAAAAAATATATTAAGAATATCTAAAATAAATTATTTAATAAAACAAATAAATAAATAAATAAAGAGTAAATCATAAATAAAAATTTTTACCCAAAACAAAATTGGGCTTGAAACCCAAATAAGCCTTCAAGAAGCCCAAAAATCGAGCCCAACTGCAGGGCCCAAATCTGCCAGCAAAAGCGGGTCGTGGAACGGGTCAGGTCAGCTAGTGGCACGCGGGTCAGGCGAAGAGGGCTGGAGTCAGGTCAGGCGCGCGGATCCTCGGGTCGGATCCGGGTCGCACGCGGATCTTCTTCTTCTTCTTCTTTTTTCGGCTATAAAAACCCTCCCTTTTTTTTATCTCTTCATTTCTTCTTTCCTTTACAAAAAAAATCCCAGAGCCTTTGAAGCTCCTGGCCAGGAGATTTTCGGCCACGCTAAACTGCCGTACGCCGCCGCCGGTGGCCAAATCCCAAAAAGTTCACCACTTTTCGATGCTCCTCAACCTAGTCCTTTCGTTTCCGGCCTCCTTTTTCTTCGAAAACGTCCCAACCCAATAGATCTGAGGTCGAAACCCTCGGCCTCCTCCCCTTTTTTTTGTTGTTTTTTTCTTTCTTTTTTTTTTTTGGTTTGATGGTTTGGACGTTCTGGGTTTTGTGTTGTTATGGTTTTTTGGTTTTGTGTATTTTTTTGCAGGTGGGTGTTTCGATGGTGGTGGCAAAAGGTTGAGGGTCTCGGGTGGTGAGGATGATGTTGGGGCCGTTGATGGTGGGTTATGGGTGTTGGGGTTTTCGGATTTTGGGATTCGGTTAGTGATAATGGGATTGGGGGTTCGTTTGATAATAGCAGTGGTTGGTGGCTTGGTGTTCTCGACAGAGGCAGAGGTGGTGATGAGATTGGTGGTTTTTGGAGGTTCTTGGGTGCTGAGTTTTGAGGGAAAGGAGGTTTCGGGGTGTTGGTGTTCGGGTGAGGCTCGATGGTGAGGGAGTCCTAGGTGCTTCGGTGATGATGAAGAGGGGTTCCCTCTGGTCCCTTCGGGTGGCTGTGGATGGGGTTTTTAGAGGGAGCAAGCTTGGCTTGGGTTTGGTGTAGATGGGATCGGGTGACAGAGTTCGTGACCGACGGAGATGGGACGGCTTGGGGAGATGGGCAATGGTGGAGGCCGACGGGTATGGGGTACTGAACCCCATTCAATGCTGATGGAATAAAAATAAAATAAAATAGATAAATGAAAATAAAATGAAAATAAAATGTAATAATAATAATAATAATAATAATAAAGAAAAGAAAAGATAATAATAACAATAATAAGATAAAATTAGGTGTCTACAATTTGTTTAGGGATTTTTTTTGGTAATAGATTTTTTTTATTTGAAAATGCAAAATTCAATGCTGAAAATCGAATTTCGAACATACAAAATCATAAAAGAGCCAAAGCCTAGAGGCCAAAGCCCAGAGGCCGTAGCGGAGAACTATCGGTCGAGACTCGGGACAGAGGAAAAAACACCACCGAAAGGGAAGCCGAAATTTCTCTTTTGAAAAATTATGGCAAGCGGCAGTCTATCGTCTTCTCCACCTCCGCCATCACCTCCTTCCATATCTGCTTCCCATTCTGCACCTTCCGCCAATCTTCCCACTGCTCTTGTACCCCCTCAAGCTCAGGCTGATGCTGCCGCCGAAAATGGAAAGGTCAATGTCGATGACCTAAAGCCTCAAATTGCTGATCATTTTGCGTGAGTCAATTTCTTCTACACCTTTTAAATTTGAAGTTTTTATCTGGGTTTTTCTTCTCTTTAACGTCTATTTGATATTTGTTGTATTTTTCTTTTACCATTTTTATTTCAGTTTAAGTAGGTTTTTTGTCACCTTTCCTTTTTTTTATTGGTGAACTGTCGAAATTCAGATAAAATTCCTTTGAAGACCCTTCTTAGTTTGAACCACCTGGAAGTTGGAAGTAATTGCTTCATATCTCATTAAAGTATGTAACTTTGATTGGACCCAGTTCTGGAATAGTAATTTCTAGTTTAAGCGAATGATTGTGAAGAAAAAAGCATCAACTTTGAACCAGTTATTGGTTGTAATTGGTATATAGCATCCTGTCTATTATTAGAGAATCAATTATAACAGATTTTCTTCATATTTTAAATCCTTGTAATTAGTTGTAATCAACAAATTGTAGGATAGTTTCCTATTTTTGTGTTTTTGGTAACTCACGGCAGTGCCCAATTTTTGTATATATATTCATTCTTAATCAAATGAAAAAGTTAAGCCATTGTTTCTCAATATTCTTCTCTCTACTTCAACATGGTATCAAGAGCCTAATCTTCTTGGGCGTATTTGTTTTCTAAAAAGGCCACGATCAGTATCCTTCATAAAAAAAAAAGAAAAAGGTCTAAAACTATGCCGCCGGTCTCCTCAAATGGCTTCTGATGCAACCTCCTCTTCCACCAATGATCCTATCACCATCCAAAACTCCCGGGATTCTCAACATCCCCTCCTTTCAATCAATCTCTCCAATATCACCAAATTGTCACCCACAAATTATCTCACATGGAGCCTTCAAATCCAATCTCTTCTTGAGGGTTATGTGAAGGAAACCGAAACATACATGCAGCGAAATTTAAATCATTCGGCCTCCACCAGGATCGATTCGGAGAGTTGCCTGATTAGGGTTTCGAGATTTTACCTAAAGTTTTCTTTGATTTCTGTCGTTGGTCGAGTCACAAGCAACAACCTTTCGTTCCTGCCTCTATGGTATCCACACGAACGGATCTCACGACCCTTGAACGTCTCACGATCAGAAGCCTTAAGGAGCGTTTTGATTCTTTATAACCGAACTGCTAGCTTCGATTAAAAGAATACTTTTCTGTTTTCTAATTGTTGTACGACTATGTTTCAGAAAACATCCTTTTATAGGCAGTAAATTTTACCCTAAAATTTACTGCCAAACAGAACTCTAATCCTACTTAGAATAGGATTAACTATATCCTTAATCCAAGTCAGAATAGGATTAGACATATCCTTAATCCAATTCAGAATAGGATTAATTAAGCTCCTCATTGATCCGTTCTAAGTGTGCGACCCAATAGGTTCTCAAAACAATGGCAATGACAAAATTGTCACAGGCAATGAGCGGTATCTAGCAACACATCATTGCTACCCATGTAACGAGAATGTCAATGACTCGACATAACCTTACTCGTGATAGATGTTACCGTGTAGTCTAATCCCTTTATCCTTTGATGTCTTGATTAGACACAAGTCATGGAATGTGTCACACTTGTATAGTCTAATCAGCGTTTCTTGATTCCTGAGTAGACTAATTAAACAAATAAAATCAATATCTCATATTGACTTATTCGAGCACGGCCATGCATTTCTTAGTCTCACTCTATCAAAGGGCCCAAGACATCACTCTTGTTATAAAGAGGGATAAATTCTATCTTGATCACTCAACATCCCTCTACATAGATCAAGGCATACCCATTACTACCTTTATAGTCCATCCTGTTACGAATGACATCTAGCAGCATTAAAGTATGCAATTCTCTATGTTGGGATCTCTGGATGAATCTCAAGTCAAAGGATCCATACACCATCTTCACATGAGAATCGCTTATGACACTCATATAACAATCCATGTAGCGTTTCATGGAGGGTCGATCCAGTACATAGTTCTCTAACATGTACCTATGTGATGACTTGATATCCTATATCCATGACAATGGTCATCAGTCAACCACATACTAGTCTTATCGTATCATTGTTATCCTTGTTCACAATAATACTTGACTAGGGATATTTTAAGAATAGTGTGTTATTACTATTCTAAGGACATTATCATATAAGATTATATTACGCAGTTATAAGACAAATATAATAATGAACTATAAATAAAAATGTCATGATATATAAAATTGCCAAAGTCAATCATCTAATGAATGGTTCTAAGGGCATAATCCAACATTATGACCTTCATTGCTTCATTGACGGCACTCATACTCCACCACTAGCGACCGTCACAATCAATGCTGTTGCATCCCCAAATCCAGCATACACAACATGGAAGCGTCAGGATCGTCTCATCTTTAGCGCTCTCTTTGGTGCTATCTCCATTTCATTGCAACCGCTTATTGCCTGCACCACCACTTCCCTTGATGCATGGCAAACCTTAGCTAATACTTACGCCAAGCCCTCTCGTGATCATATTAAATAATTGAAGGAACAATTAAAGCTATAAGAATCACAATTTTATAAGTATACGAATAATATGGATTAAGAAAACAATGAAAAAGACGTTTAATCGAAAAATTTCGGTTTCAGGTGACTATAGTTTGAATTTTCATATTAGTAAGCTGGTGGGCCCCACAAGAGTGCGCACCTAGCCAAAGACATCCGAATTATCATATGTTGATGATTTATGGGCTCAAGTAAATCAAGTTAAAGCTTTTACAGCTATTTGAGCTTAATTCGTAAATTTAGCGAAAAGATCTAAAAAGGCTAAATTAGACCATAAATCCTATAAAGCATTATCATAGTCAACCAAAATATTTATATATGAATAGCACATGTGTGAAATTTATTTAATTCTCACCTACCATGCAAAAGTAACCAATGAAAAAATAAAAGAAGCAAAGTCAAGGAAGAAAGGTATATGTAAACCTAGACCTTGGGTTGAAAAGTTTATCGGATAAGTCTCCATCTTCTCCAAATTAGCTAATTATTTCTTCCCCTCATTTTCCAACCCACCCCTCATTTTCCAACCCATTATTTCAGCCCCTTTCTCAGCTATTTAAAAGCCAAGAAAAAAAGAAAGAAAAAACAAAACATGAGAGATTGAAAAAAAAGAGGAAAACCCGTAATTTACTGTGCAAGCAGATTTTGTTGCCATTTTTCATCCTATTTCCAGTCAGTTTTAGCCTTTCCTTCCTTCATGAAAGTTGTTCCAAATCCTCTACTCTAAAACATATCCAAAATTCATCTCAAACGGAGTTCGTTTGGCTGGTGAAAAGTTTGCTGGAAGTCAGATCTGTCGAGCTGCCCTGTTTTGACGAGATTGAGAGAATCATTTTGTAGGGCAGAAACGATCAGGAAGATGACCTTTTCTTGAAATGGCCAAGAAGGATCAATTGAAGATCTACCTCTTCTCTACCACATATTCGAAAATCAAATCAAACGGACCAAGTTTGATAAGGGAAATCTGTTCTGGAAATTTCTGCTGCACAGGGTAAGCAGTGCTAGAATTTTCTGTTCTTTCTAAATTGGATATAGGTTGCATTTATAATTTTTCTAGGCCTATTTCTAGTGTTATAATGGTGCAAAATTGACCCTAAAGAAATGTTTTAAGTATTGGCCAAATGGGTTTCCATATGGAAAGTGTAAGGAAACAAGAGGTGCTCTTGTTATTGATAGTGTAATTCATGTTAATAGACATGAGTTAAATGTAATAAAGCTTTAAAGTGAAATTTGAACTTGTATATAGAAAGATAAACATTAGGCCTAAGGAAGGACAATGTAGTAAGTTCACCTTTAAGGTGAAATGACACTGGTAAATGAGAAGTGGATGACTACTAATGTGAATGGTGCAGTTGGAACGATCAAAAAGATCGTATAGTGACTTTTGTCACAATACAGCTAAAGTGCAGATAAGAAAGAGTAACAATTAGTTAGTGTTAAATGGCTATGCGTAAGTGTAAGGTGGTAAATGACACTGTCTATATATGCTTGTAGTGTTAACTACGCGGTTTGGTGGTGTACAGCACATGGATTTCCAAGCTTGAACGAACGAGTTTAGTCTTTGCTTTCGGTAAGTTTATTATGCAATTTACAAGTAGTAGCTTACAGGGTAAGTGCCCTACATGAGCTACATGTAATGATTTACAAAAAAAACAGAAAGTTTTTACAGCTCAATTACATCATGTTTTGAAGTATGTGAATGATATGATTTGGTAGCATATTCATATGAGTTTTTGAATTAAGCATGCATTGCTTGTACATCCTATTGATGTGAGACTTTAAAACATGAGATGATGACTAGTTTACAGACTTTTACGGCATCCCATTGTACTATGAGACTAATAGAGCATATGGAACATGCCTAAGTAGCTGATACTCTTATATAGGCAATACGAGGCTTGTCTGACATTGTCGTTGACAGGTTCCAATTCTGGCTGATCACTGGGATTGGAGATGACGAGGATCTGTGGCCATAGGTAACACCATAGTTCTGGGGTAACGAGGACTGTTTGCTGATAGCTACAGTAGGCTAAGACTTATTAGTTGAATTACTGGGTTTGCCTAACAAGAAATGTTTTATGAACATGATATATGAGATTACATGATATGTGATTGAACTTTATGAAGCATTGTTTTTATGATAACTACATGGTTTGACAAAATCGACTTTGCATCGTTTTACGTGCATTGCATCGGGTTTACCATAAAGGCATGGTGCTATTGAGTTACATGAGATATGAAGTTTAAATGAGTTAATGATATGTGATTTTATACGTGACTTTATATGAAACATGTGTTGCATGCATTAATGGTGTTATATCCTGTTTGTTACTATCTTTGTCATTGTGTAGTGGCTCACCCAGCTTTTCCCCAAAAGCTCACCCCTTCATTCTCCTCCACATGCTAAGCTGAGATAGCAACATTTGATAAGAGCCGTTCCTCGTTTGACGTTTCAAGCTAGACGTCAGACCTCAGTTCATAGCTCGGTTTATACATTTACTATTCTTATGTACTTGGAATTTGATAATTTTTGTACAGTAATGTAGTATGAGATGTGATAAGTATAAATATCTGATTAACGGGATGTAAACGAATGTTGGTTAAGTTATGAAATGAACTGGGACCTAAGGAAATCAACCTTGAACTGTGATCCGGTGAATAGTACATCAGAATTGAAAGAGTAAGACTACTCGCTACACAAACTGTAGTTAAAGGAAAAAGAAAGAGATAGCCCCAAAATCCCTTCTTCCGCTAATTCGTTATTAAAAATGTCTCCTATTTTCGGGGTTTGATCTCAAGCGGGAGAGATCTGTCGCCAGGCGGGAGGTTGATTTGGAACCATATTCACCCAACGGTAGGCAACGAGCAGGAGGTAACTTCAGGACCTGTCGCTTGCGACAGGCTTCCTCTGCTAGCAGGAGGGGTCTCCCGCAAAAGCTGTGTGAACACATGCGTAACCTCTCGCCTATGCCATGTGCCCCAATAATATTAAGCCACGTGGCCCAACGATAATATGACACGTGACAACCTTGTTGGTTTTTTTAGCCTCAGCCTAATGCAAGTGGACTTTGCCATATCAGTTGTAATTAATGTATATGTTTAACAGAAGAAAACAAATTTAAATAAAATTATAAACTAGTTAAATTGAAGCAAATATTATCTCTTTGTCAATCTCATTCGAATATATTTTAACGAAATAGACCGCGAATCAATTTGTACATGGACTTAAAATTTTTGTTTAAACTCATTTCATCTAAAGTAATCAAATGCCGAATCAGTCTGAACTCTTAAAGAGCTTGTGGCTTAAGCTATAAAATAACTAACTGGTCTCAACTCTTAATACCATTAATCGCAATTGGCATATGAGAATAATATATTTGAGGAAGACTATTTTTTTCAAAACGATATTATATTATATGTTACAAATATAATCAAATATTATATTTATAAAATTTAAATTGCAGAAAGTATGGCTCTCTATTTTAACTTTTTCTTCTGACGTGGGATTATAGGTAGAACAATTTCTTTGAAGTCTCATTTTTATACCATTTTTCGGTCTATACAAATTTAATCTATAAAAACAATTTTATATAAAAATTATGAATGATTTTAATATATGGAATAATTTTCTTAATGATGTAAATATTAAATTGTGCATTGAACTTTATTAAAAGATATTAAAGCATAAAAGTAATAATTGGAAAATGATTTAACGAGTTTGAGTAATATATATGTGCTTTTTAATGATGTGAATTTTTTTTTATTTTTTAAGTTTTTTTTTTTGGTTACAAGTATGTTTTTATACTTTCTAAAGTAATCAAAATTTTATATATATATATATATATATATATATATATATATATATCAATAAATAATTAAATATATCAATGATCAATCTTTAAATAAGTTACAAATAAATGAATTTAAATAATCTTACATAAATTTATTTGTGAATTGTAAACATAAACTAAGTAAACAGAAATCAATTTAAATCCCGTCGTATGATGAACGAGTTTTGAAATATTATTTGAGAACATTTGCCAAGCTTAACCAACATAAACAAATTAACAAAAATCAAATTTGTTTATGAACTATTGTCAAGCGTTCTCATGCGTCCACATCCTTAATTGCATACTGTAATATTGCATACCGTAATAGGTAGAAAAGAGACGACATAAACAGCCCCTGTACAGCATTGGAGCCAAAAAGGAAACGGAATTGCAATAGCAATGAAGAAAGCTGTGACAACGAAAAAAACACCCAGTTGTTCCAACCTCCGAGCAATCACACGAAACTTGCTGAAATTGATATAATATTTTCCAACCCAAAGAGAAGTGAAAGCCAACATAATCGCAAGGGAAAGAAAGATGAACGTCACAGGGAGTTGGTGACCATTTTGAGCAAACATGATAGCTATTTCAATGGATGATCCCAAACAAAATGCCACCATTTGTTTTTCCCAGGCTAAGAAATTTTGTGAGTCCTGTACCAGCAATGCAGCCGGCTCCCCCGGCAATTCAAGGTCGACGACGGCAGCAGCAGGTGGTAAAGGAGGTGGCAATTGCGGTGGTGCAAATCTTGCTAACAAGGGGAATACCTTTGTCACATACTGGAAAAGAATATTTGCCTGGAAAACATTTGCCATATACGCAATAGAGAAAATGTAAAGATCAGAAATCAGGCCTCCGATGAATATCATCTGAATGTTATCAACCTGATATATATATATATATAGAGAGAGAGAGAGAGAGAGAGAGAGAGAGAGACATAGGAACTGGATATTAATTAAGTACTCCTAACAAGTTTCCGAATCCATTTCCAGGAAGCAAAAGTACTGCATGGACGGCTCTTTTGATGACTTTTTAGCGTTGGACGGCTTGTTACTTGTAGAAAATTTTGCTAGTGCTTCCAATGACTTTTAATTATAAGTTGGCCATTTGAACATGTTTGGGATATGCAGTGGCGGATCTTGAAAATTGATTTTGGGAGACCAATTAATATTATTTTTATCTTATTTTTTTATAAGATATAGTCTAGCAACACATCACATAGATAAACACAATGATGTTCGAGTGTGCACACCCTCCCATATTTATTTATATGAAAATATATACTAATAATAAAAAAAATAAAGTCATAAAATTAGAAAATAAAAGTATTATAATGACAACATTAAAATTTTAAAAATGTCAAAATTTTTAATATAATAGTAAATTTACTAATTATATAATCTTTCAATGAATTATGAAAACTTTTTCGAACAATTTAATAAATAAATCAATTTTTAAATTATATTTTTTATTTGAACAAGAAAAATAGATATATTTTTTTTATAAAACTAAAGTTGAAACTTTGAAATTAAAATTTACGATTTTTTTAAACTTTTTATAAAGTGCTTTTAATATAACTTTTTATTGAAAGTAGATTGCAAAATAACATGAAATAAAGATATGGAATAAGATGAAAAATTATATAGAGAGGAGAAATTATAATAAGTTACAAAGAAAATAAAAAAAATTAGTCTCTCCTATTTCTCATGGGGTTTGAGCTCCTTTTTACTAAAAATAAAAGAAAAGAACAAAAAAAACATTTAGAACTTGATAAGAAATTTAAAATCTTATAAGAATGATAAAAAGTTAGTGCGATTTTTGTCAAAATTACTGTAATTTAAATATTGTGACATTTTTAATTTTTAAAAATTTATAAATAGTTATTGGTAGGCATAATATATAGACAAATAATAATATGACTTTAACCTCTCATAAATTGCAATATATAAAATTTAATTTTGGATCAAAACATAAATAAGCAAAATTAAGCTTGTCCAAACTTTGAAGGGGTCAAACCTCTATTAGAACATAAACTTCTTATGTTTACACATAAGGGTTGTACAAATTTTGGGGGGGCCATGGCCCCCTCAAGGGGCAATGACGAGCCGCCCCTGGGTGTATGGTATGAAAGGGGGAAGAAGACAGTATAAGATAATAGACAAGATTGGATTAAATAATAGTATTTTATTTTATGTTTGGTATCTATAAAGATCAAAAGAAACATATAATGATTTTTATATATTTTTCGTCATATTTTTTAGAATTAAGAGTATGATACATTTTTTTTGTCAAAAGTACATCCTTTTATAAAGTAAATATAATTTAAATTATAAATTTTAATAACTATAATTCAAAGATTTTTTTAACTAAAAATATTATTATTATTATTATTAAAGTTAAATTTATATTTTAAAAAATAGTTAATTTTTCAATACATATTGAAAAATTAAAAATAAATATTTTCAAAAAATTGATTTTCTTAAAAATATTTCTTTATTACAAGTATTTTTCTGTATTTTTCTTACTTTTTTCTTTTTGCCTTTTTATTTATTTTTATGATTTAAATTTAAAATAGTTTTTATGACTTTTATAATTTTAATTTAAATATATTTATTTTACAAATGGATTCTTCAAATAAGATGATTTTAAAAAAAAACCTTTATTTTTAAATAAAAATCTTACAGTTTTATTTTTATTTTTTTACCTTTTATTTTCTTTTATTTCCAACAAGAGAAAAAAAGAAAAAAATAAAAAAAATAAATAAAAAGGAAAAAAATAAATTTTAAAAATAAGAAAAAGAATGCTAGCTAAATTTAAAAGTTCAAGTTTTAAAATTTAAAAAAATATAATTCATAATAATTTTATATTTAAGAGTTAATTTAAAAAATTGATTTAAGCATCGATTATCTAAAAAAAGTGAAATATGTTAATTTTTTTAAAATTTATTATTTTATATAAACTATAATTTTGCTTTATTCAAAAAAATAAAAAGAGAAAGAAAGAAAGAAAGAAAAGTGGTAAAAAAGAAAGAAGAAAAAAATAGTGAAAAATAAAAAAAATTAATCAATAATCATCATCAACAATCTTATTAAAAGTTTAAGTTAATTTTTAAATGTAAACTTTAGAAATAAAAAAATATGTATTATCACCTAATCACATGGGATTCATCATGTTCATAGATGTATATATTCCATTTATAGTTTAGTTGTCGGAGGAATTATATATTACTATAGAAAGACATCATATATGGTCTAAATTTTAAAAATATAATATTAAAAATTACATATCAAACAAATATTATATATTTATAATTGTTATTTTACATATTTGAAATTGTCAAAAACTAAATTTTGATAACTAAAATTAAGGCTATGCTTGGTATCATGGAAAAGTGGAAGGATGGAAAGTAGTGGAAGGAAAAGTGAAAGGAAAATGGATTTTAGGCTTGTTTGTTAGAATAGAAAATGGGAAGCAAAGAAAAGGGGAAGGAAAAATGGTTTCTGTTCTAGCAAAGAAAACCCATCCGTCCAAATCGGACAAAAAAGAAGAGAGAAAATGTGGGTGAGTGCAAAAATTGAGGAACATGTGGTGGAACAATGCAAAAATTTTCTATGTTTTGATAGCAATAGTATTGAGCTGTTTGATCAGAATAATTAGTCCAATACTTGCTGATTTGGTTATAAAAACAAGACGATAGATTTGTCAAGAGAGTTTTCAACAAATGGTAAAAATAATTAGTATTAGACATTATTATTATTATTATTGACATTATTTATGGTTGAGTTGAGCATTTAACAATTATTACTCATTACATAATTAATTAATAATTAATTAATTAATTAATTATCATAAATTAATTATAATAATTAATTATTAATGAATTATTTTGATCAGATTTTTTTTTAAAAAAAATCTTATTGAAAATGAAAACTTAACAAATGCCAAATTTTTTTTTCAAAAACAATTACACTTGATAAATATTTGTATAAAGGTAGGATGGTAAAATTATTTTATTTTTAATTTTTTTCTTCTCACTTTTTCACTCTACCAAGCAATAGAGGAAATGAAATATACTTTCTAATCATTTTTCCATCTTTCATACCAAGCACACTTAAAGAAAAAAATTAAAGTTTTCTATCTTTCCAATTTTCTCTCCTTTCAATTTTCCTTCTTTTCATTTTTCTTTTCACTCTACCAAGCAAAGCTTAAGAGTCTAATTATTATTATTTTACTATATGATTTATTTGGTAATAAAATTTTTTTTTTATTTGAAAATGCAAAATACAATGCTGAAAATCGAATTTCGAACTTACAAAATCATAAAATAACCAAAGCCTAGAGGCCGAAATCCCGAGGCCGTAACGGAGATCTGTCGGTCGAGACTCGGGACTGAGGTAAAACTCCGCAAACGGGAAGCCGAAATTTCTCTTTTGAAAAATTATGGCGAGCGGCAGTCTACCGTCTTCTCCACCTCCGCCATCACCTCCTTCCATCTCCGCTCCCCATTCTGAGTCCTCCGCCAATCTTCCCACTGCTCTTGTAACCCCTCAAGCTCAGGCTGATGCTGCCGCCGAAAATGGAAAGGTCAATGTCGATGAACTAAAGCCTCAAATTGCTGATCATTTTGCGTGAGTCAGTTTCTTCTAATCCTTTTAAATTTGAAGTTTTTATCTGGGTTTTTCTTCTCTTTAACGTCTGTTTGATATTTGTTGTATTTTTCTTTTACCATTTTTATTTCAGTTTAAGTAGGGTTTTTGTCACCTTTCCTTTTTTTTATTGGTGAACTTTCGAAATTCAGATAAAATTCCCCTCCTTTGAAGACCCTTCTTAGTTTGAACCACTTGGAAGTTGGATGTAATTGCTTCATATCTCATTAAAGCATGTAACTTTGATTGGACCCAGCTCTGGAACAGTAATTTCTAGTTTCAGTGAATGATTGTGAAGCAAAAACACAAAGTTGGTATATAGCATCCTGTCTATTTGGAGAAAAAAAAACACAAAAGGTAAAAATGAATTTAAGAAGTTAATATTTTGATGAATTAGAGAAAAACAAAGTTGTGTAGTAAATAGTTGTGGTCATTAGAAGAACAGCATTCCTGGGTGGTGATTTGTTAATCCTTAACAAACAGCAGAATAACTCATTGACACAGTAATTCTTGAAATGGGAGCAAAATTTTTAAACAGATGACCTAGATGTTTCTCTGCAGTTCTAAAACTTGTTGCGAGACAAAAAGCTTTCAATTTTATTCAAAGGACAATGATTGAAGAAGGTTTTGCCATTTATTTCAGATTCTAATATAATTATTTTGACCTTCCATCCTCTATTTAAATGGAAAAACATTCTCACTTCCAGGAAATGCTCGTGGGAATGTTTTTACATCTGTCATATCATTGTTTCATTTTCTTTCTTAAGTATGAATTCTGCTTTTGGTTGAACAAGGTTTGAAATTGTATGTAGTAGATTTGTTAGTGTTAATCTGGAGGCTTGATAAGTCACTTGGGAGCATCTTTTTTTTAAAATATGTTATGCTGCTATTCATCGTCTAGGTAGATGACAATATATTCTGAATGATTATAGTCTCTTGGGTGGTGTAAATCTTGATGGATTTGCAGTTGTTGATAATGCTAGGTGATCATATTACTATGTTTTCTGCAAACTGCTGAGCATTTATTGACATTTGTAGTCGCCAATGAGCAGATGACATTGAGCAACTATAACTTTATGAAGGCAGTGGAAGTTCCAAGTGATTGAAAAAGATTGGTAGTACTGTTCATGCGTTGGTACAAAAGCAGATTTATGAATAAATAACAGTCTTTTCTTCGGTGAAGTATGAGTTCCTCACTGTTTTGAGCATATCTTTGCTCTCCCAATCACACCATATTGATCAAAATGCATGAGAAGCAAATAGCTCCTTGTTTCAATTTTAGAGCCAGGGTACAAAGAGATTGGAGCAAAGTCTCTTAAAAAAAAAAAAACTCACAATTTCCTTCTGAATTAAGGCTCTGCCTAGATAAGTTGTGTTTAGTTATGGATTTAAGGAGGACGAAACCTGTATCATATGCTCTGTACAAGAATTTTATGGTGTGTTTAGCTCCAATTAGCATGGTGTCATTCTGAGTTAAATGCTATATCATGAATATTTTCTTTTTACTGTTAAAGAGTGATTCTTTTTTGAGCTTGGCATATCACAGTTGTAACTTGATATGCTCCCTTTTGGTTAGGGTTCTTGACAATCCAGAATACATTGAGAAGTACAAGAAATATGAGGCTGACTACACTCGTCGATTGATGGCAAAGTATTTCTCTAAGAAGAATTTTTACGGAGGTATACATTGTTTCCCCTATTTTGTTCTGCTTGGAACTTTACATACTATTCGCCAATAATTATGTCTATTAAGTGGATGAGTTAACATGATTCCTACTGTTTTATTCTTTCAGGCAGCATTTTTGATGAGAAAACAACAATAGATAGTGAGACCATATTGTCAAGCAGGTAGGTGAAATTTCTTTCAACATTCATAGCTTATAATTTCTGGTGATGAATCATAAATGGATCTGCCTTTGAACAACTTTGTCTAGGTGGCCTTGCACTAGATCATTTGCTGACCCAGTTCGTGCATTTGAGGACCAGAGCAATGGTGGTTCGATTTCCGAGGCAGAAAACCCAACAAACATCTTAAACGGGAAACTCCCACTCTAGAAGAATGGCTGATGGTACAATTGCTGGCATTCTCTCTGATACGGTATTGTATGTAAATAAGCATGGATAATGTAGGCCAAAAGGTTATTTGAAGTAATAGACCAGAAGTTTTCTACAATTTTTCATGTTCTGTCAACAAATGGCTTTTTGGCAATGCCTATATAGCAAATAGCATCAAGTATTATACCATATCCATTGCTAAAAGAAAAGAGACTCTAAGCAATTATTTTGGAAGAGGATCTGGCCACTGCTGAGGTTGCAGATTTAAGTATGAGAATGATCTTAACAATAGTGAAACAATGATAATGTAATAAGCTTATTGGGAGGAAATGTAAAAAAAACTTCTGAATCCTGATTTTGATACCCAAATTTCATAATTACAGCAATTTAGTACTTGTCTCCAAACAAGTTCTTAGATTTGTAAGAGCAACTTGCTGATTTACAAGGGTTTTTCCCACAGTGTGGAATGATAATGGGAAAATACTTTAAAGTAGAATAATTCCCACAGGGCCCTCCTCACCTATCCGCAAGAACTAAAATCATTCTTCTCTTTTTCAGTCAAGATTACTTTTATCCTAACATTGTAGCCTATCATGTACTAAAACATAATTGCATAAGTCGAATCTGTTAGGACAATTTGCTCTAGTCGTCATTGCCATCAGCTTTTATTTCAATACATGTGTAGGTTATGTGAACTAATATATGAACTTAGGTTAAATCGTCTGCATGAATTCTCATTCTCCATTTATTCTTATCTAAGACACCTTGCTCTAGTATTACTTAAAATCTGAGCTTAACCTCGTTAATCCCTTTTAGCTGATGGCACTTCCCTCTCTGTTCTGGATTATCAGGTACGAAATTGATGAACAGATCTTCTGTCTTGAAGTTGAGAAAGGAATGACCAACAAAACTGTGCACCAGGTTCTATTGGGCTGCTCATGTTCTGTCATCCGCCGGCTGGTTCCAAGTTCCAAACTCAAAAAGCTTTCCTATCATCTGTGTTTTAGCATGTAATAGCTTTTTAATTAGAGAATCCCACTAATTTTGTACTGGGGAATTGTTTCAACTTCTGCTTTGACAATCCAAAAGAAATTAAGAAAAATTCTGACAAAGGCATATGTGCCATCTACCTTGAACGATCCAATTCATCGGGAAACCTATAAAACTTTATTAAAATGCCATATACAACGAGGGAAACCTTGAACCAGACGTTCAGGTAAGCATTGATACTCTACAAGATAATTCTAGCATTACATCTTCTGATGGCTGGTCTTTCACACTTTAACTATAACCTTTGTTTATTGCAGCTTAGATCATCATATATGCTAGCCCCAAACTTGATACTTTCTCCCCTGAATTTCATATTCATTGCAGAAACCCAGCAGCTGAATACTCAAACTGCTTTAATGGAGAAAAATCCTGATGAATGCTATAAATTTTGACAAATGCTGTCTGATGAGTTTCTTGCATGTATTAAACTATATATGCTTATAACTGTAATTCCAATGAGAAGTGTAATTATTTCTATACATTAAATTACATAAACAAAAGAAATTCAAAGGACTCAGCTCCAAAACAAGTTTATCATCCATTTTAATCTCAAAAGTTGTTACATACCCCAATTTCTATGATACATCTATTACTATATTATGTTATAGATTAACCAGTAAATCCAGGAAACTAGCCAAAGGTTAATCGACTGGCAGCTGCATCTCTAAGAAGCTGATTTATGTTCCAGGGTGGTATCCTCCAGATTCCTCACAGGTGAAAACACATCAGCAAGTACCATATGAAGAGTAGAAACTTTCTCTTTGAGCTGAGTATTCTCTTGGAGGATCTTGTGGTTTCTTTCTAGAAGATTGATGAGCTTTTCTGAAAGCTGACGATTAGTTGTTTGAAGTTGATCAACCTTTGACTGGAGATCTTCAATTTGCCGCTTCTTTCGCATCCTTGATCTTCTTGCAGATTCTCTGTTAGATATCATTCTCCTGAGCCTCTTGTCATCAACCATGCTTGGTTGATACTCTCTTGCCTCATCTTCAGTGCTGAGAGGAGATGCGTTCAAAGAGAATAGGTCGAAAGGAAAATGGACTTGAGAATTGGGGGACAATCTGTTGGAGAAATTTTTGCTGGAATCAGGATGGCCAGATGAGCTTCCATGTGGTAAGGTATGGTTTCCAGCAATTTCCCATGACCGCATGTTCAGAGGAGTTGCAGAGATATATGTTTTGGGACAGAAGGCAAAGAAATTATGAGTTGGACTTGCATGAGATTGATTACAATGCCCCTCAAAGCCACGCCCTTCCATATGGCTTGAATATTTAGGTGGCTGAGAGAAAGAGTTTGAAGATGGAATCAGGGTTTTCTAGGTGAGAACTTAGCAATCTAGCAGGAATTTCTTATCGTGCAAGCATATTCTGCTGCTTTTAAATGTATGTTTTCTTCAGAAATCAAACTATCTCTCACAGTCTTGTAATTCATTAATGATGCTTACAGGGTAGGTAGGCATATTAGAATGGAAAGAAAGATGAGTAATGGACAACAGAAATCTGAGAGGCTAAACCTAAATGTGTGCTAGTAAGAGGAAAAAGGTCAATATTTTGAGCATTGAAAATCATGGTCTCTTTGTTTTTTATGTCATTTGGCTCTTTGATGCTTCCATGTCAGAGAATAGTATTCCTGAATGTGACTTTCGGCAATAATGTATTGCAGGACATGCTCTTTACTAAGTTGATCTTGAGAAGTTCTTTTTCTATAAAAATGTCAGGTAACTTATTTTTAGGTTTAGCCCCTAGTATTTATTCTCTTCTACCCTCCTTTTTACTTGAATTGCCATCTTTACTTCTGGATCAAAGCCGTTAGTTCTAACTTTTTTCACAGAATATGCCTTAAGAGAATAGCAATGCAGCCATGTAGTTCGAACGTGATTATTTCTATCCAAAGTTGGAAATGTGAATTGGAAAAGTAATGATCATGGCCAAAACAAATGGTCTTTTCCCTTGAAATCTTCTGCATAAATGCTTTGAAGCTGCCACTTTTAAATGCTCGAATCTCTGGAATGTGACAAGTGGCTACAAATTGCAACTATGGTTGCCTTTGCTTGTTCTAGCAAACTAACTCAACTATGAGACTCCACTTAGGTGTCTTGTTAATTTACTCAGATCAGAATATTCATAGAGCAAAATGTGTATATTCACAGCAGCAGGGAAAGCTGGGCCAAAGAAAAGTCATTTGGGTAACCCTACCTTCGTATACAAGAAACATAATATATGTTTTTTCATTACACTTCAGCATCTAGACAAATATTTTCAAGTTCATCATGTGTTCTTGACACCCCTAGCAGAGAAATCTGTCTCAAAATCAATACTTCCGGCTGCTTTAGTGAAAGAAAACATTTCAGATTCAAATATCATGCTTTATGGTAGTGATTGGTGGGTGAGTAAAATAAAAGATTGTATACACAGAAGATAAGTGTAGCAGAAATACTAATATTCCGATGGATGTGCGGATATAGGAAAAAGATAGAATAAGAATGAAAATATTTACAAGAACATTAGAGTGGCTCCGATTGAAGACAAGATGAGTGAAAATTGTTTATGTTGATTAGCACATTTACGACATAGATTTGTAAATGCTCCAATTAAGAGAATAGAGATTATATATGATGAAAAAATAGGTAAAGTTAGGGGAAGACGGAAAAAGACTTCAAAGAAAATCATTCAAAAAGATATAGAGGAACGATAGTTGAAAAAACAATTGCCTTAAATAAGAATGAGTGTAAGAGGAGAATTCATATTGATGACTTAACCTGATTCTATATAGTGATTCATATAACCTAGCACAATATTGGGATAAAAGCTCTGATGATATGATTTAATATTCATTAAGTCAGTGGTAATTTAGAGACCATCCTCCAATGCAAGTTAGAATATCAGCCTGCCGCCTTTTCGGGAAAGTCCTTGTCGTATATCTGAAATCATAGATGTGAACTGATTTGTGTCTCTACTGAAATTGTTATGCAGTTTCTATTTGTCAAACTCATAAGCACACGCTGAAAGTTTCTTCTGAGGAAGGTAGAAAGAAGGAATGCCATTGGCTGTTGCAACAATGGAGAAGATGATGGCCGCTGGTATATGAGCCCGAGGTTAGAATTGCTGGGAGGAAACTACTTTTGCCATTTCTTTTTTATCAGAGAAATAACTTTTTCATTCTTCTCCTTTCTTACGTGGATCGAACACAACTTTTCTATATTGGCATAATCGAACCTGGATGACCTCAGTAACAACCAAGTAATGCAAGCAATGATATTTTCTTGTTGCCACATAATCCAGTGAAATTCGTCTTGTTCTTGTTCCTGTGATGGGAGAGATTAAGTTATTTCTCTTCGTTCGTTTTAGTTATGGGAGTAATCAAGTTGAGTTGAACCGAATGATGCAATAAGAAATTTGAGTTTGAATTTCAACTCAATTTGAATTCAATCAAATTTTAAATTTTTAGATTGATTTTGATTTCAAATAGAAAAAAGGAATATTTGAACTCACTCCGACTTGATTAGACTTGATTTTTATATTCAAATTCATGCTTGAAGATTTGTATTCGAGCTTGAATTCGAATTATAATATGTTATAAATATTTTACAAACATTATTGCTAAAATCATAAATTAATAATTAAAATAATAAAAAATATATATATCAAAATATAAAAATTTGATTAAGCTCACAAATTATTCGAGTTGGGCATCAAGCTATTCAAACTCAATTCACTCAATAACTAATCAATTTGAATTCAAGCTCAACTTATAATCAAATTAAATTTGAATTTCATTCAAACTAAGTTCAAGTAACTGATGCGTGCACAAGTACTATCTATATCTTGTTTTACCACAAACGTTCCATTTAGATTGCTATGAAGCAAGAGAAACTCAGCAAGAATTTTTAATTTAACGGTCTGAAACTCTTGGCAACCTGTTCTCATACAAGTTTACTTAATCGAATTAGAATAGATTGATAACTTCTGCCTTCGATCTGGGTATGGTTCCTCTTCTGTTAGTCTTCCATCGTTATTGAAAACTAGGCTCCGAAAACATGCGAATTTATCAAACTATGATTGCACTACAACGACAAACAAAATGGTCAGAGGCAAAGAAAAAAATTAAATGAAGGGCAGGCTTGTGGATTGTAATGCAATATTGAAGGGTTTGGTGAATTCAGTTCGAAATTAACCGAATCCGAATGATCACCCTCGCAGCAACCCCATGATAGCAAATTTGATTGAATCTGAAGCATTGAGCTTGACAGAATTCTAAAGAAATCTATCATGTTTAGTCAAAAATCAAAAACTGATGATACGCACTAGTAGATTTTTCAGTGTCCTGATCTGGTGAAAGCAGAGCAGAACTTTGACTAAAAAGTGGGTAATACAAGGAAACTGGCAGAACCTCTGTTCCAAGACTAGGTTAGATAGAATCTGAGGCAAACGAGTATAGACTTTTAAAAAGTCATCAAATGTGGGTATAATATCTCAACCCCCTATTTTAGTCTCATTGAGTTGCATCATCAAATCCCCATGTCAATCATGTATGACTGATTAAATAAGAAACAAACCAAGCATCTCTTGATCTCGTGCAAAAATGATCCGACATAGTCCTGCCAACTTGAATAAATTAGCAAGATCCATTTCCAATTCATGAACATAGCTATCCAGATCACAACTTCACCTCCGAACTGTGATATTAACAGAAAATATAGAGAATAATAGCTAAACTAAAAAGAAACAAATTAGAATGAAATACTGTACTTCACGTAACACAAAATCCTGAATTCCTGAATAATTATGTATTTGGGATAGGATAAAACAGAATTGAAACAAAACAATATCAGTGCACAAGCAAGACAACCAGTCAATACATAAATAATAGCAATTATTCCAACCAAAAAACCCTCTAGGTACAATTCAGTCATTGAACATTCTTATACCACAGAAACAATTAAAAGAACATATCAAAATACTTATAAAATTGTGAAGAATGACAAGAACCTCACAAAGACATATTGATTCTCTCCAGCAACAATATCTACATTCTTAACAACCTAGCACTCGACAAAAAGCGTCAAGAATCACATGTGACCACAAATTACCATTAGAGTGCACCACCAATTCTTAAGGACCTTCGCCTTTCATAATCAGCATCATCTGTAGGCAATTCATAACGACAAACAGGACAGGTATTCCTTATACCCAGCCAGGGTATAATACAATCTCCATGGTAGCGATGAGAACAAGGCAGCTGCTTCATCTTTTCACCAAGGTTAACCTCATCCTTACAAACTGCACAAAGCACATTATTATTCACTAAATCCTCCTGAGTCACGACCACAGAAGGAATATTCTCAACTACAGATTTTGCAGCTGGAGGCCTCCCAATTAATGCATTCTCATTCTCAGCAAACTGTCCAAACAACATTTCATATTCTGCAGTATAGATATAGTCATCACGATCTGCAAAAAATAGCTCAGCATTCTCATCCATTTCGGGGTTTGTTTCCAAATTATTAGCATTCAACAAAACCTCCCACCCCAAAGTCCCCAACCCAGCTGCCCTCTCAAAACTAACTGCATCATCAGGTCCAATAATAGGGGAAATGGAAAGCGAAACTGAATTCTCATCATCATCACCATCAACAAACACGCTTAAAACCTCCCTCTCATCAACCCTACCATCCACTTCCTCCCACTCGAAATCCTCATTTGTCTCCCTCCGGTCCTCCAACTGAAGTGAATCCCAACAAAGTGGAATACTAACACTGCCATCATCATCCTCATCGTCAGCATCAATATCATAACCATCATTAACATGATCATCAATTCCATAATCATCCCCTGAATTCAAATCAATGGTTAACGGCCCATTAACATTCTCATTCTCCTCATCGTCCTCCGAATCGGATCTAAACCCAACAATTCGAATACTGTCCCCAAACCTATCAACACCACTAAAATTAGAAGCAGCCTCACTACCACTCAACCCAGAAACCCTCCTTTCCACGAAGAAATCATCCTCGTCATCGCCACCACCAATATCAATATCAACACCACTCTCATGAGTATCCATCGAATCAAACCCTAACGCTAACCCTAAATCTAGCTCATGATTTCCCTCAATAACACCAAAACCCGACTCGGATAAAGCAACAGAAACCAAATCAACAGCATTTATTTCAGCATCATTGCTACTATTATTACCGTTGTTACCGGAATTGGTATTGGAATTGGGGGTAGTATTGGAAATAACCTGAGATTGTTCGACGCGTTGATGGAAGAGATCGATGACGAAATTGACTTGGTTCTCGCGGCGATCGAAGAGATCGGGGACGTTGATAATGACGGAATCGGGGAGCGAAACGTCGTCGTCTTGGAGAGGAAGATCGGGGTCGGAGGAAGAGGAAGAGAAGAAATTGAAATCGTGAGACCAATAAGGGAGGGTTTGGTCGTGGTTGTGGTGGTGAACGACGTCGTCTTCTGGTTCCTGAAGGTGAAGGTAAGAAACCGACGCCATTTTTTTTTTTTGTGTGTGAAGAAAAAAAGAAAGTTTGAACTGAGAATGAAGCGTATGTTTTCCGTTTTATCTGGTGGGGGAGACAAAGAAATGGAGAGACAGTTGAAGTTAAATGCACGGTTGCGTTAGGTGTGAAATTACATTCTGTCCGTATAATTTTGTTTTATTTATTTATTTATTTATTTTTATTTTTGTGTTTATTATTTGTGAATTGTGAACGAATGTTGAGTCAGTTTTTTATAACAGCAAATTTTGTAATTTTATTTTCTGCAAGAGTTGCAACAAGATAATTCTAAACAAAGAAAATTGTTAAAATATTCAAAAAGTTTCTTACCTATTATTATCAATCAAATCATAGTTGCCATTAATCTATTTTGTATTAAATACGTATAAAAATATAAAATTATTATGTCATAATTTATACAATATGTAAAATATGAAATAATTTGTTTAATTTTTACTAAATTCATATTTAGCTTTTTATTAAAACTTTAATTCATATTATTTTATATTTTTTTAGTAGATTAAATGATGGCAAAACAACTACTACTGCAAAAAAATGAATATTAAAAGTACATCTCATTCCAACAAAGTTTCTCTCTAAGTTTTGAAATTCCTTAGCGAGTAAAATTTACTTGAAACCAATATGCTTCAACTGAGCCAACATCTTATTATCATTTTTACATTTTTTGCATATTATCATATCACTTTTAAAATTATCATATCTTTATTTATATTTATTACACTCCTATTATTTGTCAAACAATCAAAATTCCAACAAAATATCAGTAGCGTAAAATATCTTACTAATTTAATGAGGATAATATTTGAAACTCATTGATATTGTCTCAACTCTCTAGAAGAAAGTTATTATTGGGCAAAATGTTATGTAGGCAAACTTTGTATTTAGAATATAGTGGGCTTCGTTTTCATGCTATAAACTAAAACAATGACAACTCTACAACAACAAACTGATTATTTTAAATTGGTTAAAATGCTTGAAGAAACAAATCAGCTGCTGTTTCTAATTAACATACACTTCTTACTTACATAAAGTAGAAGCCAACTTTTTTGTTTTTCCTACCAACGAAGTAAAGGTTGTGTTAGTGTACGTTTGGAGTAACAGCCATTTCTTCTTCCTTATATTCTGGATTCTTGCCATGAAAACTCCTAGGAAGGTTTCCACGGGGAGTGCTTGCTGATGGTGCTTGCTGATGCCTGTTTCACCTTTCTCTTGCCTGAATTAGGCCTTGTTTCTTGTAAGATCTAACACAACTTCACTTGACTGTCGACTTCAAAAATGGATTGGAAGGGCGGTGGGATTGTACCCCTGTTGCTTCCCCTGCCTTCTTTACTTCCTGATTGATTGGTAACTTTGGCAATGGAGTAGATGGGCGTTGAGCTTGTAAGTTCTTCACCTCCTTCACACTGTTCGCATGGCTCGGTCCCGCTGCAGCAATCTTATCTGCATCCTTTACCTCCCTGCTGTCCTCTAAATTTGCAGTTTGATCACCATCTGTTTTTTGCTTTCCAGATTCAACTCTATCTGCGGATTTTACTTTCTTTGTGAACAGAGGGGCTGAGAGTTTAGCTGAATATGATGGAACAATTGGTTTTCTTTCAGTTGGAGCTGAGGCCTTGCTGACTGCAAGATCCGCTTTAATGGAAAGACCATGGCTTGAACTGGGAAGAGACGTGTTTGAAACCTGAGGTTTACTTCCCAATCTTTCCTGTTTAAAGAAAGGTATAAACAATAATATAAGAATCCAAATCTAGCAGTTTTAGAAGTCAGATTTGTTTAAACGGTGAGGGCTAACCTCCAGTATGTTGTTGAATCGTTCAGCCAAAATGGGAAGCTTCAGAGCAGTGGCAAGCTGTATTGCACCTCTAACTGATTTTTCAACTGATAAAAGCTTCACAAGTTCAATAGCTCTCACTAGTTTGTCACCTGCAAGAACCACCAGAAGCAAGTTTAACCGGTTATAGTGCAACAGAGGAAAGGATTGCATCCCATGAAAGGTTACTATGAATTTTGAAGACTCACCATTGCAGCAGGCTGCAATAAGCCGGAAGATGCATTTATCTTGTGCCACCTCTATGTCAAAAGCCTCATCATCAAGAGAAGTAGCGTCCAAGCCTTCAGCAGCCATTACTTCTATTCTTTTTTGAATCTGCAAGGTTTATACATCTAATAAATTAGCTACCTAACAACCCTAATTGAAAGTTGGGAACATTTTATATAAATTATCAGAGAAAAATCTTAAGCAAATCTTTAACCCAAAAAAAGAGAAGTTTTTTTCAAAAATTTTACCAAAAGAATGGCGTTTCTTAACTGATAAACCTTGAAAAGCCAAGATGCATAAACAAATAAACAAATGAATGATACCTGTGAGAGATGCAGGTTGTTCAGCATAAACTCATTTTCAAGGGCTTCTTCTCCAAGATCAGATGATGCAAGAGGAAATGACAGGTTTAGCAGAGTAAGAACTGGTTTAGGGAGCACCTGAAAAGGAGAGAATGGTCATAAAGCACTGGTTTAAACATAAAGCAGGAGTGGAGATGATGAGCTATAATACCTGCGGGAATGAATCTGGATTTTTGCAAACAACACAGAACAACTTGCTCGCATTCAACCCAACCACCCAATAATTCTCACCAGACTTCCTCTCTTTGCTTGAACTGCAAAGAAGAATGCACATTCATTACAAACATATGCAAAATTAAAAGTAATATGCAGTACTAATTAAAAGTATTGTTCAATATCCTTAAAAGAAAAATATCAAACCTGAAAAGGGGAAGCCAATTGCCTCCAAATTGGCTAGTGAAAACCCTTAGTACACCCTGCAATTTTTTTCAAGATTCAATATCCAAAAGAAACGTAGATACTATGGTTAACAAAAAAACAGAGTTAAATAATAACAGAGTTCAGAATACCTTAGAATCAAAAGAGCTTAACTGGCCCTCTTCACTAAACCCAAACCAAGTTAGATACGAACCAGGAGTCAATGGAAGACGACCTTTGAAGGGTTGGGTTCCTTCAGATATGTTGAATACTCTAAACTCTAGCATCTGCATGTTTAAATAAAAAGAATCTTGTAAAATGAAGTGACAAGCTCAAAAACGCTTCTAACTAATT
>JAPDPK010000010.1:4760000-4830000 GCA_031772115.1 Heritiera littoralis | reverse complement strand
TTTAAGCAAATGCACGAAATTTTTTTATATAATAAATGAATTAAACTTAAGCCAAGACTATTTTATTAAAACTAAAGGATAACACATGATTATTATGGTACCGTTTTTAACGGGCGTTGTGGGGGTGCTAATCCTTCCCCACGCGTAACTGTATTCCCGAACCCAACCTTATTTTCGCAGACCCAAATTGTCTTTTTAATAAAACTTAGTTAATTTTAAGGTTTTGTTAAAATGACAAGATTTTTAGGTAACCAATCACACCTAATCAAAAAAGATTGGTGGCGGCTCTCTTTTGTTTTTAAACGTTTTCACAATCGTCGAGCGCAAAACTGTTACAACAGCTTGGCAACTCCACTAGGGAAGCTAAGAGGGTCAAGCCATGCATTAATCATGTGTTATCCAAAATTTTAATTTAATAGTCTTGATTGATATTTAAACTTAATTCACTTGGATTTTGAAAATAATTTTGTTTGCATTTGCTTTTTATGTTATTTATTTTATGTTTTATATTTGTACATACTTGTTGTTAATAAATTGTTAAGGCATTTAGGATAAAGATAATAATTTAATTTGAGTTTAATGTGTTCTCTCATGCATACACTCACGTGTACATTTGCATAACATGATCTCTATACCCAGGTTCCGTCCCTCTTAGGAGGGGTTAGAGTAACTATGCTCTCGTGAGGTAATAACCTCCGCAATGGCAAGTGAAATACTTCCACTCAAATTATTTCTCTATTAGTCTAGAGTGGACGTCAGTAAGAAATGATTTGGGAACCTTTAGTTTCTTAAAACCAAGCTCAGCATATAGAAAGCCTCAAAAGGCCAGCCTTAGGTAGAGCCATGTCCAATTTTTACAGAAATTATCCTAAGATCAAGACACATGAGGGAACATTTTTACTATCTTCTTCATATCATAACTCGAATCATTTTTCAAATTCGTATTTTCATAAAATCAAGATATATATTTTTTTATGTCATTCTCAAATAAAATTTCACAATTTTACAATTTTAAAGAATAAAACAAAGATTTACTCGATTTTTCTTCTTTGTCTAAAAATAACATGAAAATATCCCTTCACTCTTTAATACCACAAAAAAAAATATTTCTTATTTTTTTGGAACTTATGCATATACACAAAAATTTTTTTTACATTATCACATTTCTTCAAAAAAATAAAAAGGGAAGTTAAAGGAAATAAATCATGGTGTGAAAATAAGATTTTTTTTAAATAAAAAAAGAGAAAAATCTATTCTTTAAAAAAAAAAAGAGGAAATCATCAAACTCAAAAAAAAAAAAAGAGAAGAATTCATTCATTGAACTTAAATAAGAGAAAATTTTGATTCTTTTATTCTTAAATTTTAGCATGACATATGTCATTACATTAATGCATTCACATCACATAATAAGGAGGGCATTTATCTTTTTAGGTTAAAGGAGGTCAAAGACATGGGAGATCAATTAGAAGCTAGACTTACTGCTTTGGAGAATAATCAAAAGGAGTTTGGACATGATATACGAGAGATAAAGGGAAAGCTAGCTAAGATAATGAAGATGCTTGAAAGCTTTGGAGAGACTAAAGTGGTCCATCCTCAAGGGTCATCGTCATTTCCAAGACAACTACACGTTGAATCATCAGCAAGTGGAGACCAATCGACTTTTCACGAAATGGCTTGCCAGGGACACTCCAATGCTCTCAACTATCCAGACGATGATCCTGTGGTAGAAGAGGCTATGTAAAGGGTAAACAAGGTAATGGATGAACTTAAAGGCCTTACAACTAAAGCAGAACCTTATGGCCTTAAACAATCCGTACCAAATAGGCCATTACAAAACCTTAACCCTTATCCCAATTCTTTTCAGCCACCTATCCAAGCACTCTAAACAGGACCTCCTACTTTTGTTCGACCTCCACGAATTGGTCCACAGCCAAACTTTTATCCTCGACCTACTTTTCAACCACATGTTCAAGCTTTTGGAACAAGATCTCCTAGTCTCGCCCAACCTCTATATACCTGTTCCACTATGAACCCATATGCTCATGCCAATTCTATTCGACCACCTTTTCAGCAAATTCCTAACATCCAAGCTTTTGTGCCACCACCTGCTCAAGTTAAAAATCAAACTCTTGGCCAAAAACAATCCAAGAAGATGAAGCGCACACAGCTTGACCCTTTACTCATAACATATGACAAACTTTTCCCCAATTTGCTTGAAAGGCACCTTGTCTCCCTTGTGTTCTTGGAACCCTTAGAGCCTCCATACCCAAAATGGTACAACCCAAATGCAAGATGTGAGTACCATGTAGGAAATATAGGGCATTCCATAAAAGATTGTAAAGCTTTTAAGTACAAGGTGAAAGGACTGATTGATGCAAAGTTGCTTGATATAGGGGATGTGGTTAACTGGGAATTTGCAATGCTTGATTAGAGTTTAGAGGGTGAAAGGGACAGTTGTTGTGGTGAAATTTCTTTTTGAAGATTTTGAATGTTGGGGGCATTAGAATAGTAGGGAGTTTAGTAAGGAATTTTTTTTGAATCTTCTAAACAATTCCTTTATGAATGTTACAAGATTTTATATAAGTTTGGATTCACTTCATTCATATGTGCATAATATGATTTTGACAGAAGAATAATAAGGTTGACAATAATTGTTTCCTTTAAAAAAAGGAAAAAAATATAAAAAGAAAAGAAAACAAAAAAAGATGATCAAAACAAATGAATGGTCAAATGACAATTTTCAGTTGGTGTACAACTTGTGACACTATGAAATAATAACAAGGTTGAAATTTTTTCAGATTCACAATTTCAATACAATAAAAGCTTCATATTAGCTTGGCAAGCATGACATCTAATTTTGGGTCCAACTTGTGATTTGGTGTAAAGGCGACTTGAATATTGAAAAGCTTTGGAGATAGTTTTGAACCATGGAAGAGTCAGAAACGATTCGAATGGAAAGAATAGAAAAAGCACAGCAAGAGATAAGAGAGCAATTATCACAGATGGCAGGTTTGTTGGAAAAGTTGAATGATGGAAAAGAAATAATGGGAGAACTAGCTACTCAAGAGGGGCATCGGTTGCGAAATTCCGAGGTTTCTTTTCGCCCAATTAACATTGGCTCACGAGAAACCCAAACATTTCAGAAGCCATAAGCAATGCCCACCAAAGAGTATGTATGCCCTAATATGCCATCTTCAGTCGACGCTGGTCAGTTTCAGGGGCATGCAACTCCTACAATGAACCTCCTCGAATCGACTCATATTGCCAATTTGGATAGACACAAAGATCAAAGGATGTCACAAGTCAAAGAAGGCTCATGTTCCCGATAAAAGATAGAGCTTATAGAAGAAAGGCTTCGAATTGTTGAAGGAGTGGATGTTCATGGATCTTTGGATGAAACTAGATTATCTCTCGTACCTTGTGTGATCACTCCTTTAAAGTTCAAGGCCCCAGAATTTGAGAAGTACGATAGGACTACATGTCCGAAAGCCCATATCACTATGTACTGTAGAAAGATGGTAGCACATGTGTATGATGACAAACTGTTGATCCATGTTTTCCAAGATAGCCTCAAAGGATCTGCTGCTAGGTGGTATACACAATTAGGCAAGGGTGATGTTCACTCATGAGAAGATTTGCCAAGGGCATTCATCGCCCAATATAAGCATATTGTGGATTTAGCTCCGGATCGTTTATCTTTGCAAATCGTGGAGAAGAAAGCTACTGAAGGCTTTAGGGAATATGGCCAGAGATGGAAGAATGTTGCTACTCAAGTCCAGCCTCCCCTAACAGAAAAAGAGACTGCAGCGTTGTTTCTTAGTACCCTCCAGGCACCATATTATGATAGGATGATTGGGAATGTTACTAAGAATTTTGCCGATATGGTGGCTTCTGGAGAGACGATTGAGAATGCAATCAAGAGGGGCAAGATCAAGATAGATGACATTGCTGATAACAAGTCAGAAAGAATGGAAGAATAGGTGCAAGTTGTGACATTCGAGGGGCAATTTCCTAAAAATTCCACTCCACATCATCCCTATTTGCCTCACTCATCGTACCATCCAACCTTGAACAATGTTTCCTGTGATCCTTATCTTTATTCACTAATCTCACAACCAGGATTCCAAGCAGACTCTTACTACCCAGTAGTTGCTTACTCATCTACCTTTGTGATTAATCCTATAGCTCGACCTGTCTAACAACCAATGAATAACAAAAAGAGACCAAGAAGCAACCAAGGAAAAATCCCAATTCCAATCTTCGATCTTTTATCTCTTTTGGTGAAAAATCGATATCTAGCCCCTATACCTTTGAAAACAGCCCCAAACCCATTGTCCAAGAGCTATGATCCGAATAGTAGATGTGACTATCACTTGGGGGCAGTCGGGCATTCAACAGAAAAATGCAGGCAATTGAAGGAAAGGGTTGAAGAGCTTATCAATGGGGGATTCTTGACTTAAGAACTTATGGATTAGTGGAAGTCCACTTTGATGCAAAGATAGGTCATTATGAGAAACTAGATTGGAAGAAACTGAAATGTCAAGATTTTAGAGTTTGTGTTTTGTTGGAAAATGCTTTGTCAGTTCCATTGGCCTAAATGACAGTTGTATGAGCATAACTTTTTGTATAATTTGTTTTCCAGTGGCATGTGACAAGAATGTTTCTTTTCTTCACATTAATGATAAAAATGATTCTAAGAAAATCAGTGATTACTATCAAAGATGAATGTAATAAATCATTCCCGGATCATATCTCAACAAAACCTAAGTCACTCGAGAGCCAAAAGGCTAAATTGAGGCATAAGATTTTGAAAGTCCGATTTGTTTTCCATTTGACCATGACAGGGCTTCATTATTAATGATTTTCAAAGAAATGACCAACTTGCAAAACCTTTTGAGAATAATTTGGAAATCAATGACAATCTCTAAATATTCTTGATATTGGTAATTTTATACTTGACAAGATCATTTTGAAATACTTTTCCACCTGGATTCTTGTACAAGTCTCAAACTCTCCAATCTCATATTCCAGAGGTTATCCTTTGCTCATGTTTTGGGCAAGTTCAACTAAGAGAGCTAAAGTTATTGATTTTGCATCAATGTCCCTCTTTTCAACACCTTGACTTGTACAACACCCTTTCTTTTCCCTTGGACATATGTTGCATAAATAATTGAATTATGAAATTGAGTTCTATCCTATTGGGATGTTATATCTTCAAAAAAAAAAGAAGTAAAGAAAAAAAAAGAAGAAAAAGTAAAAAAAAATGAATGATAATGAAAAAGATTGATTGTGATACCATACAGGCGCGAGATTCAGATGATTTCAAAAAAAAAATCTTGTCCTAAGAATTGCTCTTCACTGGAAGCATCTTAATTTGAAATGATGAACGGCCGTCTTTCACATTCCATTCACAAATATTAAACATTATCCTGTTGCTACCCGTTTTGAGCCGGATAATTTCTTTCACAATAAATCTCTTCCAAGGATTACCCTTCACACCGGGGGGCATGTGCAGAAAATATCTCTTCAAAGAAGATGAATGATTCAATTTTTGTTTTTGATCAAATAAGATTTACTATGTTATGGGACAATTTGGGCAAATTAGATTTGAAATCTTGTACATGAAAAAAAAAAGAAAGAGAAAAATGAAAAAAGAGAAGGGGTATATGTGAAAGTACATAAAGAAATGTGTTTCAAAGAATGAAAAGGATTCAAAAAAAAAAAAGAAGAAGAGATACATGGAAAAGTAGAAAAAGAAAGGTGCTTCGAATATTGAAAACGATAGATGTTTATATGAAAAAAATGATCCTTGGATTGATCATCCTTAAACAATATTTTGGGTCTGTTTATCCATTCTTTCAAAACCCTGAACCATGGCCTCCGTTACGTACTTAAAAGTCCATTTTGATCAAATATGGATGCTTGTATCGAAGAGCTCTTCTTTGAAAATTTCTTGCCATTATCTGGTTTGAATGAAATCTGAATTCTTGAATGCATGGTGGAACAATTAAAAAAATGCAAAAAAAAAAAACAAAAAGAAGAGAAAAGAAAACAAAAGAAAGAGTGTAGCTCTAGGGTGAAAACCTGAAAAGGGCAGTCTAGAGCAAACAATGAACTCTTAGAGCAACAAAGCAAGCAGTGACACGAATTGAAAACATGGAAAAAGAACCAATAGTCCTTGAGAAATCCTCGAGATATCCAAGATTCTGATGTCACTTGATTGCTCGACATTTTTCTGAAAAAGTTTGAACCTTTCTTCCTTTACATATTTTTCCTAAACAGAAAGGACCTCAGTCATTCATATCTCATCTTGGCATCTGTAGAATGTCGTTATTCGAGAATTTAAGATATTGTCAAACCAAGTTGTAAATATTTTGTTTCTTTCCTCATTCAAAATTTTGTTCAAAAAAAAAAAAAAGAAAAGCGATGGTATTTTAAGAAAACCATTTTGAGCCAAGAAAAAAAATCATTGTTTTTTTTTTGGATAAGTGGCAAAATGTTCCCCAAACAGAACATCCTGGTGCACCAAACTTTCAATTGTCCAGTTAAAAAGATCCGAACAGGATTTATGTCACTCATCTTGAAAAGTAATCACTAATTTTTCGAAAGGATTAAGTATCACTTGTGAAATTTGGATTCATTCCCCCTGGAAAATAGTTATGTGGAAAATTTTTAGCGTTTTTCGTCAACAGGCTATGATGAGGTACAAGAACTCTGCAGAAATGGGAAATAGAAAGGAGCTTTCATGATCATGTTGGGGCAAAGAAAATACAAAAGACAAATGATGTACCTATTTGACAAGATAGAGTTTCAAAGTTAGAGAATGTACAGGATTGAGTGTCGTGCATACATGCATACATACATAGTATCATACAACATCAACATTGAAAGTTTTATGTAAAATTTTGAGATTAAAACATGTTTCTCAAGCTAGAGGCTCGACACCATCCAATCAAAATTTTGAAGGTTATGCAACCTTTTTTCAAAACAATTCATGATAAAGAAATTTTCAAATCCAGTTTGATTAGTGCTATGTTTAATTAAGGTTGAAGAATGATTTTCAAAAATTTCAAATCCAATTCCAAGTCCTCCGGGCATAGATTTGAAACACTTCAAGCAACAATTCCAAGTCTTCCGGGCATAAATATCAAGTCCTCCAGGCATAAATCTCAAGTCCTCCGGGTACAATTCAAGTCCTCTGGGCACAAAATCTCAAGTCCTCCGGGCATAATTCTAAGACCTCAGAGCACAAATTGTAAGACCTCCGGGCACAATTTTAAGTCATCCGGGCACAAATCTCAAGTCCTCTGGGCATAATTCTAAGACCTCCGGGCACAATTCCAAGTCCTCCGGCACAAATCTCAAGTCCTCCGGGCATAATTCTAAGTCCTCCGGGCACAAATCTCAAGTTCTCCGGGCATAATTCTAAGACCTCCGAGCACAAATTGTAAGACCTCCGGGCATAATTCTAAGTCCTCCGGGCACAAATCTCAAGTCTTCAGGGCACAAATCTCAAGTCCTCCGGGCATAATTCTAAGACATCCGGGCACAAATTTAAAACCTCCGAGCACAAATTGTAAGACCTCCGGGCATAATTCTAAGTCCTCCGGGCATAATTCTAGGACTTCCGGGCACAAATCTAAGACGTTTGGGCACAAATCTTAAGTCCTCCGGGCACAAATATAAGACTTCCGGGCATAAAATTTCAAGTCCTCCGGGCACCAATCTCAAGACCTCTGGGCACAAATTTCAAAATTTAAGTCTTCTGAGCAAAATCTCCAAATCCTCCGGGCACAAATTTCAAAATTTAAGTCTTCCGAGCACAAATCTTAAGACCTCTAGGCACAAATTTAAGACCTCCGGGCAAAATTTCAAAGGCATCTGGGCATAAAATATAAGTCCTCCAGGCACAAATCTCAAAATCTCAAGTCCTCCGGGCAACAATCCCAAGTCCTCCGGGCAAAATTGTAAGTCCTCCGAGCATAAATTTCAAACCTTTCAGGTACAAATTCTAAGTTATCTGAGTATAGTTTCGAAATTCTTTGGATGCAATTTTAAAGTCATTGATTAATGTTAAACTATCTCAAAGTGAAGAGCCTTTAGTGAGAGAAACTTTGTTAAGTTTAAATTAAAAAAAAGAAAAGAAAAAGAAGGAAAAAAAAGAAAAGAAAAAGAATACATAAACAAGAAAATAAAAAAAAAAGAAAAGAAAAAAGAAAAACCAAAAACAAAAAAGGATTAGGTCTTGAGTCTAGACCTGGTCATGGGCAGGCTCGGGCCGGGTTCGGGCCGGGCCCATGACAGGTAATAAGAATGGTTATTGGTACCCAAGCCCGGCCCGGCCCGTAATCTGGGCAGATTTTTTTGCCCAAGCCCGATCTCGTTTTTGTGCCATAAGCCCGAGCTCGCCCAAATATAATTTTTTTTTATTTTTTAAAATTTTTATTTATTTATTTTTTATTATTTATTTCCTTTAAATTTTAATTTAATTTGTCAAAATTTATATACCAATTTTCATATTAAATATTTATAATCATGTTTTATTAATCAATAATGTTTTTTTATATATAAAAAATTATATTATGCTAAATAAATATATAAAAATAATATAATATATTTCATTCGGGCCGGGCCAGGCCGGGCTTTGAAAGTCAAGCCCGAGGCCCGGCCCGATTTTTAAACGGGCTTAAAAATTTTGTCCAAGCCCTACCAAATTTCAAACGGGCTTTCGGGCTTGGGCGGGTAGCCCGACCCTTGAGCAGGTCTACTTGAGTCGGACAAAATTGTTGTCTATTGTCTTTGCTCTATTCCTGATCCTCAGCAATGAGCAAAGATGGGCAACTGTAGATACCAAATTTTGTCCAAATCGACAGGATTACATTCGATTGAGCTCTCAAAATCCCAAATTAAAACATTGGGCTTCCAGGTCCATTAAAATGTGCTGAGTTTTTTATTTTATTTTGTTATTATTATCTTTTATTATTATTATTATTATTATTATTTGTATTATTTATTTTTATTATTTTTATCGTTATCATTATGTTTATTATTTGTTGTTGTTTTTATTATTATTTTTATTTTTCTTATTATCATTAATATTATTATTACTATTATTATTATTAATATTATTATTTGTTTTTATTTTCATTGTTATTTTTATTATTATCATTATTATTATTATTATTACCTTTATACTACTATTATTATTATTATTATTATTATTATTATTATTATTATTATTATTATTATTATTATTATTATTATTATTATTATTATTTTTATTATTGTTTTTATTATTATTTTTATTATTATTATTTTTTTTATGTTATTATTATTATTATTGTCTCTGTATATATTACTTATTTTTATCTTTATTTCTAGTTTTATTATTATTACATATCTTACTTATTTTTATTCTTGTTTTTTATTATTATTAATGCATGTTGTAAAATAAAAGTTTTTGAAAAATTTTATTTTATTTGCATTTTTATTAATTATTATTATTGATTAGAAAACGTATTTAAAAATAATGAAATTTAAATTTTAGTAAATAATGAAATTTAAATTTAATAAAATGAATTGTTCAATGATGGGGTGTCATGAAACTCACAAGTAGTGATTTCTTGATTGATCCCTAGGTAAGAAGAGTCTACTAAATGTTACCAGAGTATTGGGATATTTAGTATGATTTTTCAATAATTTAAATTTTTATTAAAAATAAAAATGAATAAGTTTTTTTTTTAAAACAAAGCAATATAAATAAATAAATAATAAAATTTAAATTTAATTAAATAGTTGTCCAATGATGGGATGTCATGAAACTCACAAGTAGTGATTTCTTGACTGATCCCTAGGTGAGAGAAATTAGCTAAATGTTACCAGAGTATTGAGATATTTAGCTAAAATTTTCAATATTAAGAGTTTCATTAATAAAAATCAAAATATAAAGTTCTTTTATAATTCCATGTGCATCATGTACTATATGCTTGCATCATGTGCATAAATATTAATTTCAAAATAAATGAAATTCCACCGAAGATGAGATTCTATAGAACTCAAAAGTAGTGATTCTTAAAAAATCTCTAGGTGAGAAAAATTATTTCAAATTTTACCAGATTATTAGGATATTTGATTTAATTTTTCAATAAATGGTGTTCATGTTGATTTTCATAATGAAATTTTTTAAAACATATATAATAGTAATTTTTTAAGCAAATGCACGAAATTTTTTTATATAATAAATGAATTAAACTTAAGCCAAGACTATTTTATTAAAACTAAAAGATAACACATGATTATTCTGGTACCGTTTTTAACGGGCATTGTGGGGGTGCTAATCTTTCCCCACGCGTAACCGTACTCTCGAACCCAACCTTGTTTTCGCAGACCCAAATTGTCTTTTTAATAGAACTTAGTTAATTATAAGATTTTGTTAAAATGACAAGATTTTTAGGTGACCAATCACACCTAATCAAAAAAGATTGGTGACAACTCTCTTTTGTTTTTAAACGTTTTCAAAATCGTCGAGTGCGAAACCGTTACGACAGCTATTAATATAGTTTTGTCTATCATAATCTTGATTAACAGAAGGTTCACGAGCTAGTTGGTTCCTAAGTCTAAATCTTTTAAAAACAATCATTCCAAAAGCAAAGACTGAAAAAGCTGTAGCCATAGCAATTGCACGAATGGAATTATTATCCATCTGTAATCAGAAACAAGTACTAACAAATCACAAACAAATCCAATCATCATAAACAAGTATTAATAAATCACAAACAAATTCAATCATCAAACACAACTGCTGAGGATTTAAGAATTAATATCCAACCTAGCAAAATTATTAAAAGAAAATGCCTAATGGTTTGAGTTTTTTTCTTTTATTTTTTTGGCCATTTGCTACTGCTGCTCTACAGAGTTTTTTTTTTATTTTAATTTTTTTGGCCAGCTTTGTTGCTGTTGCTCGACGCTGCTGTAGAGCAGTAGCAGCTGTTGGAGCAGAGTATTTGCTGTTGTTGCTCAACAGCAGTGTCGAGCAACAACAAAACACTGTTGTTGCTCGACAACAACACTTTGCTGCTGCTGTCGAGTAGCAACAAAGCTGGCCAAAAAAAATTAAATAAAAAAAACTGGAAAATCAAGCTTTTCAAAATCTGTTTTTCAAGATCTACCAATCCAAACCAAACCAAACCAAACCCAAACTTTAAAATCTATTTCCTCAAATAAATAAGAACAAAAGTGTTAGATCATTACCTTGATTTCAGCTTCTTCACTGATTTGGGGTTTAGGGTTTCAAAGTGCTCAGATGAGGGAGATGTAAGTGAGTGATTTGTTTTGGCAAGACAAGTGCTAAAGGATGCCAGAAAGAGCTTCGACGGTGCCGGTAATGGTAAGATGAAGGTGGCACCGGCAAGGTTTGAGGGTAAGAGTGGGATGCTTTGTCGAGACAGTGAGGCTGCATTTTGTCTTCCCCTTTTCAAAAGGGGAAGACATTTTCCAAGATTAAAGGGCTTTTTGGGTTGACCGGAAAATAATTTTCATTGACCGAAATCATTTTCCGCCTACCAAACATGAGAAAATGAGGAAAATAATTTCCGGAAAATGAAATTCATCAACCAAAAGGAGCCGCAATCTCACACTCTCTTTCATGGTGAAGTTCTGCAAATACTTGCATAATGCAGAAGCATTCTTCTCTTTCATACATGATTTAGATAATGATAGGCTAAATGCTCAAATAAGGATATAAAGTTTTCGAAAATATTCAATTCAGGATCTAAACTTTTATTTTGCTCAATTCAGGATAAAACGTTTTCGATTTTGCTCAAATAAGGATTTTTTAACGCGTGTGAGTTACACGCGCCGTTAAAGAGAGTGACTGACGATGAAGGATAATTATTACCACGTGTCACACTCACACTCTGCCACGTGTCACAATTACACTCTGCCACGTGTCCATTTATGTTTACCTATTAAAAGAAAATAATTATAAAATCACTGCCACGTGTCCCACTCACATGTCGCCACGTGTCTCACTCACATGTCACCACGTGTCTCACTCACACGCTGCCACGTGTCCACATATTTTTTTTTACTTTTTTTTCTTTCTTTTTTTTATTCAAGAAAAACTATATATTTTGATAAAATAATATTTTGTTGAATAATTTTTTAAAAATATTTTTTGAAATAATTAAAAATTAAAAATTTTGTTTTAGAAAATAAATTCTCAAACATAAAAATTATTATAAAACTTTTTTGTAAATAGTATAATTATTATTTTTTCTTTCATAATTTTTTTTTCATTTTTACCATAAAAAAAGGAAAAAAACTATTACCTATAAAATTATTAGAAATTATATATTTTTTAAAGAATAAATTTTAAATTACTAAATTTAATTTGTATTTTTCTTCTTTTTTTGTTTTCTATATTTTCTTCTAATTGACAAAAAAAGAAAGAAGATAAAGAAACTATAAAAATAAAGAAAAATATGTAAGAATTGTCTTTTTAGAAAAATTAATGTAATTAAAAAAATAAACGTATTTCCTAGAAAAACTCAATTTTCTAAAAATAAATATATTTAATTTACAATAAAAAATTATTTTAAATTTAAATCATATAAAAGAAATAAAAACAGAAAGGAATGAAAAGAAAAACAAAGTGAAAAAAATACAAAAATATTTTTTATAAAAATTTATTTTTTAACAAATTTTTTTTTGAAAATGTAATATAAATTTTTAAAAGTTATTTTTTATTAAAAAATCAACTAACAAAATTAACTACTAATTATAATATTATAAATAATATTTAAATTTTAAATTTTTTATTAATATTTATAACAAAAAAATTTGGCTGAATGCTCAAATAAGGATCTAACGTTTTCAAAAATGTTCAATTCAGGATCTAAACTTTACCACGTGTCCCACTAATGATTATAAGTCACTGCCACGTGTCAATCGTGCCACGTGTCTCACTAATACGCTGCCACGTGTCCATATATTTTTTACCTATTAAAAGAAAATTAATTATATGTCACTGCCACGTGTCCCACCCTTATGCTGCCACGTGTCCACTTCTGCCACGTGGCCCAATCACATGCTGCCACGTGTCTTTTATAAACGCCGTTATTATTTTAACGGCGCGTGAGTTAAAAAGTCTTTATTTGAGCAAAATCGAAAACGTTTTATCCTGAATTGAGCAAAATAAAAGTTTAGATCCTGAATTGAATATTTCCGAAAACTTTATATCCTTATTTGAGCATTCAACCATAATGATACAAGTTCATCACCTCATGCCCGTTCATTCCAATACATTCAAGGAATGTAAAAAAAGCTAGATGGCTCTATTTCGTTTTCTAAATAGTTTAAGTTATAAATTGGAGATCCTACCGTATCAAAGATCATATCATCAATATTTATGTCCCCGGCTGAACGTCCACCATCACCGGTAGTTGTAGAAACATTATGGTCACCTTGGGTTTGTTCTGGTGGTATGTTGTTTTGCCAATCGTGAATTTCTTCAATGGAATGCAATGACGTGAATTTGGAAGCCATGTTGTTTAGAAGCCGAGACAATGTACTGGAAAAAGACCTTGCAGGTTCAGATGCATTACTCTCTAGAATGCTCGATGCATCAGGATACTTAATTTTAGTATCAACGCTAACACCACAATCACCACTGGCGTTTCCATATTCTGCTGACTTCGTAGAAAGTATTACATTTGACAAATCCAGGCAATTTAAAGGTGTTGTGAGTGGATCAGCAATATTCTCTAGCCAATAATCTGGTGCATCTGGTGCCATTGATGTATTATTTCCCTGACAACTTGATGTAGGGTAGCAAATTGTAGCAGTAGTATTGTCACTATTGGCACCATCATCGCTAGTACTGCTGTTAAATGACATTGGTTGCAATGTTTGACAAGCTCTTAGGGGATCAACACATTGCAATGTCGTGACCCTAGTGGCTAACTTATTGAGTAGCAGAGCTAAAGCTGAGGTAGACCTTGATGATGTTGGTTGTTGCGGTGTGGGTTCAGATTCTTGTGCTGTTGCACTTTCTTCATGAATGATCATGGGATCGTTATTTGCCACAGCTGTGTATGAACTTCCACTGGATGAGGCACCAGGGGTGGTGCCAACAAGCTTGTGACACACCGGATCTATGCCCAAATTATTTAAGCGTTTCTTGAGATGAGCGTTCCAATAGTTCTTGATCTCATTGTCTGTCCTCTTTGGTAAGTGCTTGGCTATTGCTGCCCACCTTGAAGAAAGAAAATACATATGTGAGATCGATTATGACAAAAACCTGTAAAACCAACCATTTTAAATAAAGAATTATTCTAAGCCATAATTAATCTCTTAAAAGGACAACAAGGGTGCTGACTGAAAGGGTATCATTCTTCAGTCATGCTTTAAAGGCAAACATCTACATCTCATCATATTTAACAGCTGATTTTCTAGCTCCCTCCATTTCTCTTTGCTTTCTCAAAAGAGATACAATATTCTAGGGAAAGCTAGAGTTAAAATAATGAATATCATTTAAAAGCATTCTCTGTCTGCTATTTGTGTACTTTGCTGTGACCTGTTGCCTAGTTTTGAATGAAGTTCAATGATTGTTGTATCTTCCTCCGGGGTAAAGTCTCCTCTTTTGATACCGGGCCTTAGATAATTTGCCCATCTCAATCTACAACTCTTCCCACATCTTTGAAGACCTGAAAAAAAGACAAAGAAACATGCATGATTCATCAGTTTCCATAAAATAAAGATTTGATGCCAAAATTAAAGCCATGGAAGAAGAAAAAAAAAGGGGGGGCCTAACCAGCTTTCTTAGGCAGGGAACGCCATCCTCCTTCACCATGTTTGTGTATGAAAGCTACGAGCTTCTTGTCTTCTTCAGCTGTCCAGGTTCCTTTCTTCAAATCATCTGCACTACGGAATGAAGTCCTTCCCATTCTTATAAAACAATTACTCCGATTTTATGTGACAAAATCAAAAGCATAAATTCTTAATTTCCTAATTGTTAGATGAACTTGGAAAATGCTTCTTGGAAAAGTGAATCAGTGTTGGAAAGAGTTTGACATTAATGGTGGCTAGCAAGCTTTGGCTTCACATTAGATTTGAGAGATTGGTGAGTTGCTACTAAAGAGATGGAGGGTGATACAAGGAATATTGGTTTATATAGAAATAAAGTGAAGTGCGCGTGACGACAACATATTATACATCAATAACATATATTCATTTTCATTAATTATTTTCTTTTCTAGTACATTATGGGCAATACGAGAAGAGCAAGGATTTCAACCTAATTTGGATTCTAATTTTGAGAAAATTAACAATTATTAAATCAAATTTGAGTTTATATTTCATGTGTTTGTGTATATACATATACATATCAAATATATATTAGTTACTTGTTCTTATTTTTGCAATTGGAAATTTTGGATCACGATGATCATACTAATTAGTACTTAATTTATTTACATGATATAAATTTATGTATTAAGTTATGGAAGGTGATTTATTAATTAAATAAAATGAAGTAATGAAAGAAAATGGATTGTCTTTTAAATTCAAAATTAAATAATTTTTACATATATATATATATATATATATATATATATATTCAACCTTATAAATAAGGATTTACTAAATTATTCCATTAATAAGGAAGCGGTATTATTAAACAACTAAGATTTGACTTATCTATTGTTACTCCTTTTTAATTCAGTCCAAAATTCGATTCTTCCTTCCTTTTATACCTCTTACAAACCAAAAAAAAAAAAATTATTAAAATATGCAAACATTAATGTATATATATAATTTGAAAACTAATTAAGATACATGTATTAACATGCATTTTAATTTGAAAAAAAATCCGATTATTTGATTGAAAAAAGTTTGTAGACTTATTATTAAATGAAATATTCTAATAGAATGAAACACATGTTTAAATCTAAACGTAGAAAACTCGTGTGAACGCAACATTAAAAATCTTAACCACTTAAAACTTTGGTCTTTTCCCACATGACACGGCTGTTTGATTGGATTTGAAGAAAAAAAAATTCAACCATCTTGATAGTTTTTGATACAATATAATAACATAATACGAATATATATGAATAAAAAATGCAAAACTTAAAGTTGCTAAAATTTATGTATAAATATGAAAAAAATTAATGAATAAATTTTATATTTAACATATTGATACGAATTTTGATACAAAATTTTTATATTTTATATAATATAAAAAAAATTATATTTAAATAATCAAATCTAAGTTCAAAGGATGAACGGAGACTTGATGCTAACCAAATGTGAATACTTCCCAGCCGACAAGAGTTTGAAAATTTTTGTCTATCTAGGAGTTCCCATGCTTGTGGTCCCGATATTTTAATTTGTTTCTTAATCATTTTCTTAAAATCATGATTAGTAGAGGCTAAAATACTAAATAAGCCCTTGTACTTTCATGCTTTTTTTAATCAAGCTCTTGTTCTTTGATTGTGCTCAAATAAGCTCTTGTACTTCAATTGATATTTATACAAGTCTTTATTTGTAACGGAAAGATAACGCCGTCAACTTTTTTTCCACATGGTATTAGATGGCCATTTGAATGATTATATGGCATGACCAAATAATGATGTTGAGTTGGAGTTAAATAGTTGACAAAAAATTAATTTCTAATTATCAAATTAAAATTAAAATCCAAACTACAAAATGAAAATCCAATTTAACCACGACTTATTCCAAAAAAAAAAGAGCAACTTTTTTCAAATGCGCGTTAGTATTACAATTGAATTCGCATAGATAAACAATGCTCTAAATCTTTCAGAATAGAAAGCCTAATTGCTGAACCTCATGTATGTTGTATTGGACGGTCTAGACTAACTCTGCATTGTCCAAACAATTAAATCTAATAATATCTTACTGGCTTTAGTATTTTGCTGATCCATTGTTAAAAGCTTTTTGGCTATCATGTCATCGTTTTGAATTATCTTGGCTGATTTCTTAAGTCGACAGTTTCATTTTGCTATCTTTTTATTAGTATTAGTTTGTAAAATTTAAAGTCTTAAATAAGTTTGGCATTGGATGGAGGACATGGCTTTCATAGCTGTGCTTCTTATTAAGAAGTCGTCTTTGTTTTATTTCCTTGTTTTGCTTGTCATACAAGAGGTTTCATTTTTAAATTTATTTTGTAGTTTGGGCTTTAATTTTAATTTGATAATTAAAAATTAATTTTTTGCCAACTATTTAACTCCAACTCAGCCTCATTTGGCAATGTCGTCCTGCCATATAATCATCTACATAGTCATCTAATGCCATATGACAAAAAAGCTAACGGTGTTATTGTGAAATCCCCAATTTCCTGAATTTTTCCCATAATTGTAAAGTGTTACAAGATGAAAGAATTGAATAAATGTGAATGTCTGATGTATAAATACTATATGGGACATGGAAGGAATAAATAGAATTGATTGTCAAATATTACATGGTCAAGGGATTAATGGCTGAGATGATTTGGGATGAGCATGCATTTAATACAAGCAAGCTAGTCATCATCTTCTCCAAGTCGGCAGCAACACCCTCAGCCCTTCCCTCTCGTTCCTCTCCAAAATCTTTCAAGTTTCCATTTTAGCTGCCTTGACAAACACCACTGTTCAGTCCTCAAATCGTTAAGCTCACTTGACGAAAACTGATCCTCATCACAAGCTTAAGTTATATCCGAAGTTTGGTAGATCGAATCCAAGGAATTGAAGAGATCTAAATTTCTAAAATTTTGGTGAATAACCAAGGTAAAGGAAAAGATTAATTCATTCAATTTTGTTTATGGTTTGGAGTTATATAGAGTTGGTGTAACATATTTCACTACAAAAAAATGAACTTTCAGCGACGGAATTAGCGACGGAAAATTCCGTCGCTGATAGTTAAATTCCGTCGCTGATGGTCTTCAGCGACGGATTACCTACGGATTACCAACGGAAATTTTTCTGTTGGAAAAATCGATGTCGCTAATGCTCACTCCGTCGCTAAAACCTCATTTCCGTCGGTAATTCCGTCGCTAATTAGCGACGGAATTTTTTTACATCAGCGATGGATTTTATGTCATTAGTGACGGAAAATTCCGTCGCTAAAAACATAATTTCGTTTTTAATTTACATGAAAATCCGTCGCTAAAAGGCATCAGCGACGGAAATTTCCGTCGCTGATAGTTTTATTATTATTTTATTTTATAAAAAAATCCGTCGCTAAAAGGCATCAGTGACGAAATTTCCGTCGCTAATTCCGTCGCTGATAGTTTGTTATTTTTGTTAATTCAATAAATATTCTGTCACTAAAGAGCATCAGTGACGCTAATGTTATGAATTCCGTCGCTAATTTGATGAATTTTTTCACTTATTTAACAGATTTTGTTGCTAATTTCTATGAATTTTGTCAAAAAAAATGTTCTGAAATTAATTATTTATATTTATATTTATATATATATATGAGAGAGAGAGAGAGAGAGAGAGAGAGAGAGAGAGAGAGAGAGAGAGAGAGAGAGAGAGAGAGAGAAAGAGAAACATTTAAAATAAACCTAATATTTATACTTAAATCCATAAACATTATCTTAAAATAAAGTAACTAAAAAAACAAAAATACATTATCTTCAACATCAGTATCACCACTACCACTAGCACCTCATCGTATCATCAGCATCATCTGTAAATAAAAAACAAAAAACAAAAATATAAGTATTAAAGTTTATCATATAAAAAAATTGACAACATAAATATAAAAGAAAAATATAGTAAATTTACAAAAAAAAAAAAAAAAAAGTAAAAGGAAAGAGGGATAAAGAAGAAAAACAAAGAAAAAAACGAGAAGATGAACAAAAAAGAAGATAGAGAGGAGTGAAGAGGAGAGAAAACAGAGAATATAAGAATATATAGAGTCTTTGGCGCGCATATAGAGGAATTACCGACGGAATTACCGACGGATTAGCGACGGAAATTCCGTCGCTAATGCTATGTCAAAATATTTCCCGCTGAAGCTTAGGCGGGAAAAATTCAAAAACAATTTTTTATTTTTTTTCGAATTTAAGGCATCAGCGACGGATTTTTTCCGTAGCTAATTCCGTCGCTGTTGCTTTTTAGCGACGGAAAAAATCCGTCGTTGATGCTTAATGAAAGAAATTTATTTATTTATTTTTTTTGATTTAAGGCATCAGCGACGGAATTTTTCCGTCGCTAATTCCGTCGCTAATGCCATTTAGCGACGGAATTAGCGACGGAAAAAATCCGTCGCTAATTTCTTCATATATTTTTCACGGTGTAAGTTGAAAAATATGATGAGAAATTAGCGACGGAATTTTTCCGTCGCTAATTCCGTCGTTAATGCCCTTTAGCGACGGAATTAGCGACGGAAAAATTCCGTCGCTAATTTCTCTTCATATTTTTCACGGTGTAAGTGGAAAAATATGAAGAGAAATTAGCGACGGAATTAGCGACGGAAAAATTCCGTCGCTAAGTTCCTTACATTTTCTCAAACAATATGAAGAGAAATTAGCGACGGAATTTTTCCGTCGCTAATTCCGTCGCTAAAGGGCATTAGCGACGGAATTAGTGACGGAAAAATTCCGTCGCTAATTTCTCATCATATATTTTTCACGGTATAAGTGGAAAAATATGAGGAGAAATTAGCGACGGAATTTTTCCGTCGCTAATGCCCTTTAGCGACGGAATTAGCGACGGAAAAATTCCGTCGCTAATTTCACTTCATTTTCTCAAACAATATGAAGAGAAATTAGCGACGGAATTTTTCCGTCGCTAATTCCGTCGCTAAAGGGCATTAGCGACGGAATTAGCGACGGAAAAATTCCGTTGCTAATTTCTTCATATATTTTTCACGGTGTAAGTGGAAAAATATGAGGAGAAATTAGCGACGGAAAAATTCCGTCGCTAATTTCACTTCATTTTCTCAAACAATATGAAGAGAAATTAGCGACGGAATTTTTCCGTCGCTAATTCCGTCGCTAAAGGGCATTAGCGACGGAATTAGCGACGGAAAAATTCCGTCGCTAATTTCTTCATATATTTTTCACGGTGTAAGTGGAAAAATATGAAGAGAAATTAGCGACGGAATTTTTCCGTCGCTAATTCCGTCGCTAAAGGGCATTAGCGACGGAAAAATTCCGTCGCTAATTTCTCTTCATATTTTTCCACTTACACCGTGAAAAATATATGAAGAAATTAGCGACGGAATTTTTCCGTCGCTAATTCCGTCGCTAATGCCCTTTAGCGACGGAAAAATTCCGTCGCTAATTTCCTTGCATTTTCTTTCACGTGACTATGCAAAGAAATTAGCGACGGAATCGCTAAAGGGCATTAGCAACGGAATTAGCGACGGAATTATTTCCTTACATAGCTTTGGGTTTAGCGACAGAAATTTCTGTCGCTAATTCCGTCGGTAATATTTGGCGCGATTGAACAGCACCTCCCGCCATAATTAGCGACGGAAAATATTCCGTCGCTAATTACCGACGATTTTCCGTCGCTAATCCGTCGCTAATTCCGTCGCTAATTTCATTATAAATTCCGTCGCTAATCCGTCGCTAATCAGTCGCTAATACCACTTTTCAGCGACGGAAAAATTCCGTAGCTAAATTTCCGTCACTGAAAATCAATTTTCTTGTAGTGTTTGTATAAGTTTCCTAAGAGATTTGAAATGTTATGATATTACAGCTATGAAGAAGAGAAGAGGAAATCGTTGGTACAATCAAGCTATTGGATTTTTGCTATTTGAGGTAAGGAATTTATGTAATAGACGTAAGGTGACTATGTCCGCATGTTTTTAAATGTTTTGGAGAGAAGTACTAGCTGATTTAAGTGCAGGAAATGTCAATTTCGGGTTTTACTTCTAGTTACCAAAATGCTAAGAGCAGCCGACTGCCTTAAGTAGCAGCCGACTGACTAGAGACAACCAAAGCGTAAAAAAATTTCGAAACCGACTCAAACCAGTTGACTGCCATATAAGCCAGTTGACTGCTATTTTTCCAGAATGTATTCTGTTTCAAACCAGTCGACTGCTATATGGGACAGTCGACTGCTTTTAATTAAAAAGCATTCTGTTTCAAAACCAGCCGACTGCCTAAGGAGCCAGTTGACTGCTCTGTTTTCAGAAACATTCTGTTTGCGAAAATAGTCGACTGCCTTTTTCTCAGAAGCATTCTGTTTCAAAATCAGTTGACTGCTATATGGGACCAGTCGACTGCCCTAAAGACCAGTCGACTGCCCTAAAGACCAGTCGACTGCCCATTTGAAAAGGAGGTTTTGAAAACCTATTTTAAGAAAATATATTTGTATTTGCCAAGAGTTATATGAATAATGTTTTGGAGACTATAAACACCTTTAATGATCATGCACATTATTTGTACTTGTTCTTGGCTGAGGAGCCCTAGTCCGGTCCTCAGACCCATAGTAAGGCACTTGACTAGTTAGCACTGTAAGCTATAGACAATGGCCATATGTCTCTTATTTGTATTCGGCTTTGGGAAGGATCCCTAGCCCATGCGTGGGTTCGCCTTTTATTTGATATCTCTCGAGATTATCCTTTACGGATATATTTGTGGTATCCTTTATGAGATCTCTCATGGATTATCCCTTACGGGATATATTTGCTGTATCCTTATGAGAATTACTTGGTGCATGATTCTATGGGAAATTAATTGTCTCCCATCTACTTGAAACTATTTGAAAGTATGTGAAAGTATTTGAAAGAGATGATTTTACTTGTATTTGATATTTGCGGGAAAGATATATGGTATATGCTTTATAATGGTTTTACATGACATTATAAAGCCAAGCAGGGAAACTGCATATAGTGACATAGTACGCTCTTTTACATATGTTTCTTACTGAGCGTAAACTCACTCCTTTACAAACATTTTTCATACAGATTACTTGAAGTAATTTTTGCTGCGGATAGAGGAGCACATTCTTGGATCCTTTGATATACCTTCGAGACACGCTTCCCACTTATTCTTTGAAGGTATAATCAATTGGCCGTGTACTTCGGCTATTGTACAGTACAATACTACAGTAATGTGTATTATTTGTTTTGGGGATATAGGATATGTAAGATATTTGAGATCCTGATGTATGTGACACATGTATATATATGAAAATTATATTCATGTGAAAATTGATATCATATTATGATAATAATGCCTAAAGCATAAGAAGAAGTAAGGATGATATTGACAAACTGGTCTAAGTAATATTATGTGAAAGGAAAAAGTTAGTGGTAATTGGATAGTGACGAGGATGTCACAGTTATCTTTCCGTTACAAATAAGGGCTTGTATGAGTATCAATTGCAGTACAAGGGCTTATTTGAGTACAATCAAAGTACAAGGGTTTGATTAAGAAAATGATGAAAGTATAAGGGCTTATTTAGTATTTTAGCCATTAGTAAACAAAAAAGTGAAACGCTCTCCAACTTTGCATTCTTTTTACTTTCCCCATTTTTTTCTAACTTGATGATGATGACGATGATGAAGGTTATACTAAAAATCATTGGATTTTGATATAAGTTAGCCTAAGAATATTAGGTCTAATGAAAGCTTAAGCCCAAGAGGAAAGAGGACTCAACAGAGCCATGAAAGATTTACTAAGTTATCATTTAAGCTGTGGGTCTTAATCGTAATTAAGCACCAAATAACTCCTATAAATAGATCACATGTATTATTTTTAAACTTTAATCTCTATTTACTTACTAAAACCCTGTCTGACTTAAGCATCGTAGTGCCTGCGCCCTCTGATGGTTTTATTTTTTGTAGAGTTCTTAGAGACAAGCTTAGCACGAAGATTGAGATTATCATGTTAGTAATAATCATTGTTATATCTGGGTAACAACAATTGACGTCGTATGTGGGAAACAAATAAAAAGCCAAGTATAAAAAATGGTAATAACATGATTTGTTGCAGAGTGTGGAGGTCTGCGACAGGATGTGGAGGCCTATGTTAGAGTGTGGAAGCCAGCGGCAGATTAGGTGGCAAATCGAGGTAGGAGGCTTGCGATAAGGTAATAGACGGTGGTAGGCTGCCTTAGGATACTAGGATGATATTTGATGTAGGGTACATAAGAGTATAAAGGCTTCCAACAAGGTGTGGAGGCCTGCTATAGGGTGACATCTAGTGGCAGGGTGCCTCAGCGAGCGATAGATGCAATAGGCACTTGGTAAGCATTCGGCAGGGTGCAACGCGTGTTAGGCCTGTAGTAGAATGCAACGACCAGTAGGCACGCACTAGTAGGCGTGCGGCAAGGTGCAATGTGCATCAGGCGTGTAATAGGATACAACATCCATCAGGTGTGCGATAGGGTGCAACGACCAATAGGCGGGTGGCAGGCATGCGGTAGGCATTCGACTGGGTGTAATGCGCGTCAAGCGTGTGGTGTAATGACCAGTATGCACGTCGTAGGCACGCAGTAGGCTTGTAGCAGGCATTCGACAGGCATGTGACAAGCACGTGATAGGCCTGTGACAGGCATTTGATGAGCATGTGACAGATATGTGGCAGAATGTCTTAATGTGCAATAGAGTGCCTTAGCGTGCGATAGACATGTGACAAGTGTACGATAGAGCACCTCAACATGCAATAGGCAAGGTGCGACAACTAGTGGGCGCGCGACAAACACACGGCGGGCATGCGACAAAGTGTCTAAAGGTGCCTCTGGGTATTAGATGACGGCAGGAGGTCTTAGGACGTCTCAGGGTGACTCAAGGAATGACGTAAAAAAAAAAGGTCCCTAAGCGAAAAATGCGTAAGATGGGCAATATGCGAGCTTGAAGCAAAAAAGTGTGAGATGAGTCATGAATGAAACAAAAGTCGCTAAGTGAAAATTTTGTGAGATGGACAACAAAAAAATTCCCTAAGTGAAAAATGCACGAGACAACAACAAAAAAGTCCCTAAACGAAAAATGCACGAGATAGGCAACAAAAAAGTCTCGAAGCAAAAAATGGGCGAGATAGGAAAAAAAAAAGCCCCTAAGTGAAAAATGCGCGAGATGGGCAACACATAGGCTTGAAGCAAAAAAATACATGAGGCAAGCCCTGAATGAAATAAAAGTCCCTAAGCAAAAAATGAGCGAGTTGGGCAATACATGGGCTTGAAGCGAAAAGTACGTAAAGTAAGTCATGCATAAAGACAAAATTGCAAGGGCTTGAAGTGAAAAATGCACGAGTTAAACCACAAACAAGAAGAAAAAGGCTTGAAGTAAAAAGTGCACGAAGTGGACTATGCATGGAAATGATTTAAATAAAAAACCCTTATATACTCTTTCACAGGGTATACCCTAAGAAAGAGTGGGGAGCAATTGATGAGGGTTATACTAAAAGTCATTAGGCCTTGATATAAGTTAGTCTAAAGAATATTAGGCCAAATGGAAGCCTAAAAGAAAGAGGACTCAAAAGGGTCATGAAAGATCTATTAATTTATCATCTAAACTGTGGATTTTAACAGAATTATACGTCAAATAACCCCTATAAATAGGTTACAGGTATCATTTTTAAACCCTAATCTTTATTTGTTTATTGAAACCTTACCAAAACCCTGTTCGACTTAAGTATCGGAGTACGTGCACGGGAAAAGCACTTGCGCCCTATGATGATTGTTTTCTTGTAGAGTTCTTGGAGGCAGACTTAGCACAAAGATTGAGATTATCATGTCAACAATAATCATTGTTGTATCCGGATAATAATAATAATAATAATAATAATAAACACTCGGATTCTGCTACCAAATAGTAAGCAGTTTCAAACATGGATAAACTTGAAGGAATACAGTTACTTACGATGCATTTGATAATTTAGGGTGTGGCTGATTTCTATTGCATGTTTTGTTGTCACTATGCAATTATGCTGTCTTGTATTTAGTTGTAAATGGGGTGTTACTTTTTCATAGGTGATAGGAGGGACATGCTCTGCAGACGTGGGAGATACCTACTATTAGCTTGATTATTGTGTTTTTGTTTTGAATAATTATTCTATATATTATCAATAAAATATTTTTATTTCACAAGCGATATTAAAATTGCGATATATGTCTTATTTTATTTATTATTTATTTTTTTAATATTTTGTAAGATACGTGCCACGAACCTAATATCGTTTGTGGAATAAAATTATTTCACCGACAACGTATGAAATAATTATCCTTTTGTTTTTATGTGGATTTTTTTAATTACAAATATTTTTGTTTATTTTATTATCTGACATTAATTTTATTCAGATAAAAATTAATAAACAGTAAAATTTTTTTAATAATGGTTACATCAAAATTCAAATTATTTTTAAATTCTTAATAAAAATATTTACTTCCACTTTTAACCACTTATTGGTATTTTTATGCGGATTTTGTTTCGACGGGGTTTGGACTTTCTAAGGAGAGTAGATAGTTCTGTTGACCATCCCCTGTTGTTGTGTTTACCGTTGTGATAATTAATGAAATCTTGAATTACAAAAAAAAAATGATAATTTTAGGTATAATTATCGATGACTTTATTTGACAAAATGATCCAAAAATTCTTTCGAAAAAGTTGGAAAATTGGAATCTTAAGAGTGGGAAACAACTTACTTTTTCCGGTATTAGTAATCAGGACCAAAAAAGGGAGACCCAAATCGATCCAATTATCACAAAAATATTCCTTCTCCACCATTATTTTTATTTTTTCCATACTAGAAAAATATGTCAAAAAATATATTTAATGGTTTTGAATTTGATGCATTGCATATATAAATTTTATATACCGAAAATAGTACATAACATCTTAACTCATATTATTAATTCATAATTTTTTAAAAAATTTATATTTGATATACTTTTAGTAAATAAATCTCATGTATCATGTCAATACATCTCATCGATTGAACATTTTAATAATATTTATTTTTAAAAATTATATATTATAAAATTTATAAATTAATAATATGATACATAATGATTTATTGACGGTATATTTTATATATTATCAATGTATTAAATATAAATTAAATTTAAAAGTAAAAAATTTTTAAAAATAAAAATAAGTTTAAATTTATTAATTAATAAGATATAATAATATAATTTAATAACAATATATAAAATTTATATATGAACATCAAATTTTAACTCTAGTAAAATGAATTCAAATATCTAAACTAAATAAAAAGAAAAAAAAATAAAACCTTCGCGCTTCATCCCACTTCCTTCTTGGGAATTCTTCAATCCAAATATTTAATAAAAAGTTAAAAAAGTATGAGCGCAAATACATAGGCGGATCACTGACAATGACCTAATACCCATGATTCCTTTTAATCACGTTTTTTTTTTGTTTATGTCCTTTTAATCACGTAGGAAGCATAAAAAAACAAGGTGGAGAATTCAGTTGGCCGAAACAACCAAGAAATGATGGAAGTGCCATTGTTTCATTCACACCAGCAAGGCAGCAAAAGTGGATTGAAGATTGGGTTGTTTTCAATATATATTTTTATTATTAAATAATTAATTTTAATTAAAAATATATTTAAAATATAAAATATTAATATAAAAGTTTAAAAATTTAATAATAAATTTAGTTAAAATAAGTTTTAATGGACAGATTGAACTTAAATTCCAACCGAATTCAACTTGATCCATGAATATTTCTATTATGGAGTGTTGTCTAATTTATTATTAGGTCAATCCAATGCAGTGATTTTTTGAGAGTGCAATATAGTTTTTAAAATATTTAGATAAAATTTTAATTATGAAATTATATTTTTTTAGAAATTATAAACATAAATGAATTATATTTATTATTTATTTTTGGATTGGCAATCCTCAGTGTTTGATTGTTCTGTTAGCTTTTGGCCCGCAACAGAAAGCGATTGGGTATGGTTCTATTTAGTTCTTTCCAACCTAAAAGCACCCAACCTCTCTTATTTACCATTAAGATAAAACTTGATTGGCTGATGAAATTAATTTTAAATAATTATCAATAAATAAAAATAAAAATTAACAACCAAAATTATTAGATTAATAAATTTTAATGGGAAAAATTAATAAATATGTGAAGAATTTATAGAAACTGATGCAATAGACCAAAACTTAAAATTTATAAAATAGTCAGTGAACTTGGAACATTAAGGATACCGTATTGTTTAAGATAATTTTAGTTATATATAACAATCCAGTTGATTGAAAACTGTTGTTAACATTTTAAAATTTGAACTTGATGTAGCCTTTTTTTTGTTAAAAACTCTCCTAAATCTTTTCTTATATAATATTAGTAGAAAAAAATGTTTTTTATAGTTCCCAATGAAATCTTACCGTAATGGTAGAAAAGAAGTCAATTTCACTTTGAGAAGACGACTGGTCCTTTTTTTATAAAAAGAAAGATAATATTTATTAGACTAGGATAAAGTTAGTATTGTTTTATGATTTGAAATATTAATTTATTCGTATTTTTCAACACGGAAATGAATTGTAAATTTATTCCAACGTCCAAAAATGCTGTGAAGAAGAAGATCTCAAGAAATACAGTGTGAAAAGAACAAAAAAGGGCAAAATCAAACAATCTGATCAAGGAATGCAAGGTAATCAACAAGGAAACTTCTCATACAAAGACACTCTTATGGGAAGCCAAGACTTCTCAAACTTCTCCTTCATCAGTACCACATCCTTTATGGATGAAGATTCAGACATTGAGACAGAAGAAAACGATGAAATTCCTACAATCCTTCTTTCTAAAGATGAGAAAACCAGAATCAGGCAACCTTGGAAGAATGCTGTCATTGTTAAAACCTTTGGGAAAATAGTCGGCTATAACTTCTTGTTCCCTCGAGTGAAAGCTTTATGGAAACCAATCGGAGCCATGGAGTGTGTGGATCTTGGGCATGACTTCTTTGTGTTTCGGTTCAAATATCTTGAAGACTTTTACAAAGTCTTGCATGGAGGGCCATGGTTTGTTGGCCAATATTATTTAACAATGCGAGTTTAGGAACCGAGTTTCATTCCTAGTTCATGTACACCATCCTCAACCACGGCAGTCTGGGTGAGACTGCCTGGCTTACCTATTAAATATTTTGACAAGTCCATACTCGAGAGGATTGGAAATCAATTGGGACAACTGTTAAAAATTGATTTTGTTACGGAGAAAAATTCGCGAGGGAGATACGCAAGGCTCTGCATCCAAGTAGACCTCAACAAACCACTCATACCAAAAATAAGAATTGGTAAAATCATCCAAAGTGTCCTTTATGAAGGAGTCAACCTATGCTTCTTCTGTGGAATCATTGGGCATCACAGGGAACACTGCATGAAGGGGAAAGAAAACCAAGCTGAAGTGCCAACAACACAAGAAACATCCAATACAAGCACCTCAAATGCAAATAGCAGTAACAAGGGGGGCGAGTGTTATGGGCCATGGCTGCTAGTAACTAGAAGAAAACCAAAGAGTGGAAAGGAGCAAAAGCCAGGTAAAGACGACCCGAAATCTAACCCAAATACCCGTACGAACAAAGGAAAAGAAATAATAACAGAGCACGTGAAAGAGGTGGCCCAACGGGTTAGTAGTCAGAATAAGCTTGTGATGGGACAATGCTTTTCGGCAAGTCTTTTCTTGTCAGGGCCACAATTGCCAAAGGTAACCCTTCTAACTGTAGATGGGAAAAAGAGCAATGAATTGTTGGATCCTAACCAGGAAAATGAACCACACACCTTTAGATTCAAGAGCCAACAAAAATCTGAGACCCAAACCAAAAGTGTAGAGCTAGGAACCAAAGGAAGTCTGAGATCAGCTATAAGAAATGGAAGACTAGCTAGAAATGTTCAAAGAGTTAGATATAATGTTCCTGTTTCTGGAGGACAGAACAATAAAGCTGAAAGACGCCCTAGAGATAATGATACTAAACAATTCTTAAGTGAGCGATTGGGAGGAGGAAGACATTATGAAGGCTTGGAACAACATGATACTGGCCATAAGTGTTCCAAGCCAACTTCCTTATCTACAACTACTACGAGAAACAACTCCTAAGATTGTCCCATAATAAGTGAAGTGTCTGCCCCCAATTTGAAACATATCCTTGCAATAGATGTTACTAGATATGGTAAGAATAATAAGGATAACGGAGGAAGCGGAAGAAGCCACACTGATGGTCTCTAAACCAACGATCAATCCAATAACGATGGTGTTGAAATCATGTCGGGCATTAAGGAGGAGGGGGCCAGCTCACACAATAGTGTTTTTACCTCAAAGCTACCTTGCTCCGAATCTACTATGCAAGATGCAGACGGGAGAAGTCAAAGCCCTTCCAGATTTAGCTGACTGGTTATTGAATAAACCACCACTTGACTTTGGCCCCATGCATGGTTTGTTGTGGAATGCTAAGGGGTGGGAAGCTCAGAGTTCAGAAGATCATTTATGGAATTAATTAAGGTTAATAGCCCAAGCTTTGTTATTATCACAGAGACAAGAATCTCAGGGTCAAGAGTAGAAAATGTTTGTTCTTCTCTTGGTTTTGATGGATGCTACAGGGTTGACGCGGAAGGTTTCTCTGGAGGAATATGGCTGCTTTGGAACACGATTGAGGTCAAGATATCGGTGATTCACCATTTGCTGCAGGTGATTCATGCCTTTATCCAGGTGTGTTCTTATCCCTTATCTACTTTTAATTCAAATTTAAATTCTAATTCTTGTAATTCCTGGATACTGTTGGCTATTTATGCTAGCCCAAAATTTAAGATGAGAAGAGTTCTTTGGAGAGAGCTTACTGAATTTGCGTTTGATCACTCTTTACCTTGGTTGATGATGGGTGATTTTAATGAGGTTTTGTCTGAGTCGGAAAAACTAAGAGGTCGCCCTATAAATCAATTCAAAGCTCAACTATTCCAAGATTGCATGAATGATTGTGGAATGGTGGACCTTAGATTTGTTGGGCACAAGTATACCTGGATAAACAAAAACCATTTTGGCTAGATCATTAGAGAACGAATTAATCATGCATGGGCAAATAATCAATGGAGAACCATTTTTCCAAACTCTACCATCTATCACCTAACAAAAATCAAGTCAGATCATAACCTAGTCCTCCTTGATACCAATCCTAGAATTCCACACTTTGGACCAAAACCTTTTAGGTTTGAAAACTTTCTGGTTTAACCACATGGAATTTAAGGATGTAGTTAAATCTGCATAGGAAGAAGCCAATAATAATATGGAGGAAGCTATCCCAAACTTTAGGGAAAAAGTCAATTTTTGGAATAAGAACTCATTTAGGAATATTTTTCATAGAAAGAAAAAACTTAAAGCTAGATTAGATGGTATACAAAGAGCGCTTGAGGTGTCCCCAAACTAAAGGCTACTAGAATTAGAGGACCGTCTAGAGGGGAATACCAAATTACCTTGAAACAGGAAAAGGAACTTTGGGCTTTAAAGGCTAGAGTAGATTGGATATGTGATAGAGATTGTAATACCAGATTTTATCACATGACTGCCATTCAAAGAAGAAAAAGAAATAAAATCCTTTTTCTCAATGACGCTTTGGGAAATATAGTCCAAGATGCAACTAGTATCAAGAACATCATTTCTAATCACTTCCTGCAGTTATATAACTCGTCCATGGATTAATGTCCCTTTAATGATTGCTTTAGTAGTAGATTTTGAAATCCTCTTTCTAAAAATGAAAAAATTAGCCTTAATCTCCCAATCAAAGAAGTGGAAATTTTCAAAGTGGTCTTTGATATGAAACCATTAAAGGCTCCAGGACCATATGGATTACATCCAATTTTCTTTCAAAAATGCTGGGATATGGTTGGTAAATCAGTCTTGGAGTTTACTAGGAACATTTTTGAGACTAGGAAAATTCCTGAATGGTTAAATGAAAGCCTCATTTGTCTTATTCCTAAGGTTGATAGCCCGAAAAACATCACCCAGTTTCTCCCCATAAGTCTTTATAACACCATCTATAAAGTGGTGACTAAGGTGATAGTTAACCACATTAGACCTTTCTTGAAATGCATTATTCATCCATTCCAGGCAAGTTTTATTGTAGGAAGAAGAGCTTAAGATAATGTCATTATAGCTCAGGAGGTTATTCAATCTCTTGAGAAGAAGAAAGGGAAAATGGGACTCATGTTAATAAAGGTTGATCTTGATAAAGCTTACGACAAACTAGAGTAGGGATCCATCCACAAAATGTTAAAATTTTTTGACTTTCCCCAAGAGTGGATCAATTTGATCATGTCCTGCATAACCACGGTTAGTGTGACAGTATTGGTTAATGGGGAATAGAGTTCAAAAATTATCCCTACTAAAGGGATCCATCAAGGGGACCCCCTCTTGCCGTATATATTTATACTCTCCTGGAAGAATGTGAGGAAGCCAATTGGATTCCTATCCAACTAGCAAGAGGTGGCCCAAAAATCTCTCACCTATTTTATGTTGATGATTTGATGCTTATGGGTAGAGCTTCTGAGAATACCTGTGAAGCCATGAAAAGGGTCCTAAAAAATTCCTGTGAAATCTCAGGTCAAACAATTAATTTTTCAAAATCTTTAGTAGTGTTTTCAAAAAACACTACGGAGAATCTTAAGAACAACTTGAGTAGAAAATTAGGAATGACCCAATCAGAAGAAGTTGGAAAGTACCTTGGTTTTCCTATGACAAGAGCAAGAAAGGCCTCTAGCTATAGATTCATCATTGATAAAATGAATAGCAAACTAGCGGGATGGAAAACGAATCTTCTTTCTTTTGCGGGGAGAACTACATTGGTTAAATCGGTCCTGGGAGCTATCCCGATGTATTACATGCAAGGAGCTTCCCTATCGGTGAGAATTTGTGAGGAGATGAATACTATCATTAGAAATTTCCTTTGGGGATCATCAAAAAATAGGAAAAAGATGCACATGATAAAATGAGAAACTTTCACATTGCCTAAAGAAGCGGGAGGTCTTGGAATAAGGGACATGAAAATTCTTAATAAAGTTAATACGGCCAAGTTGGGTTGGACGATGCTCACAGATACTGATAGCCTGTGAGTAAAAATTCTTAAGGCAAAATACTTCAAAAATGGAGAATTTAGGAGAAGATCCTGCTCACCTATTTGGTCTGGAATGAGGAAAGGGAATGATATCATAAGAAATGGATTGAGATGGGTGATAAAATCGAGAAACTAAGTTCTTTTTTGGTCGAATAATTGGACAGGTTTGGGTCCCTTAAATAAGCTGATTTATGGTCCATGGCCACCACAAGACCATGATTTATTAGCTAAAGATGTGTTAACTGAACAAGGTGGATGGAATTTTAATCACCTAAAATATGAGTTGCCAAATGATATTAAACAAAAAATCATGGCGATTCCTACGCAAATGGAGGGAAATTATCCGGATTGCATTGGTTGGAATGCAAGTCCAACAGGGGAGTTCACCACCAATTCAGCATACAACTATGCAAAACAAGTAGACCATTATAGATCTGGAAACTGGAACTTTATTTGGAAAGCTAATATCCCTCCAAAAATTCAACATTTCTTATGGAGCTGTGCCCACCACAAGATACCTACCCGATACAACCTTCAGGAGAGGGGACTCCAAATTTCCCCAATCTATCCTAGATGTGGTACAACTAAGGAAACAACCGATCATTGTTTAAGAGGATGTCCAGAAGTTTAAGAGGATGTGGAATTCCCTAAATCCTCCTCAAGATTTCAAACAATCTAGTAACCTGGAAATAATTAAATGGCTTGAACTTAACTGTTCTAGTAAAGCCATCTTTGAAAATTATAATCTTCTATGGAGAATTCTTTTTCCTTTTACCATTTGGTCTATTTGGCTCCATAGGAACCATCTTGTTTTTAAAAGTTGTTCTATCCCTATTGATCGGTGGAGGTCCAAACTAATCCAAAACACCAAAGAGTTTTGGGTGATTAAAAAGACTTAAACAGAAAAGCCAAATCCAAGTTGGTTGGATCCCTCCTAACCAGAACTTCATCAAATTTAACACGGATGGATCATCTAAAGGAAATCTGAGAAGGGTTGGTTCAGGAGGAATTTTTAGAGATTGTTATGAAAACTGGATTGGCGAATTTTCTCGAAATCTTGGAGTGACAACGAGCCTATGCGCAGAGCTCTGGGGAATTCGGGAAGAACTTCAACTTGCATTGAGACACAGATTTGGAAATTTACAGCTCGAAGTGGACTCATAGGTTGCACTAAGGTATGTCTCTAACCAAGTTCCTCAATGCCATGCTTACTCATCTCTTGTGTTGGATTGTAGGTCACTACTACATAAACTTGAAAATGTGAGGGTGGTGCATGTCTATCGTGAAGCTAATAATTGTGCTGATACTTTAACTAAGATGGGAGCGGAAATGGAAGAAGAATTTTGTTACTTTGATCTTCCTCTTTACTGTCTTAAATTACATATTGTCACTGATTTAATGGGAATTGTTTTTCCCAAAGACATTCGGTTGTAATTGTTATTTTGTGTAATGCAATTTTTCATATAAAATAAATAAATAAATAAATGAACATTTGAATCATATGTTGATGCACGATTTTCTACTCTGTACGCAATGTTCAAATCTCTTTTTTCAAATCTTTATATATTTGGATCAAATTTTTTATTGTTCAAACATGTGAAAGAATTTAAGTCTTTTTAAAAGAATTACATGAATGAATTAAGTTTAATATTGATTCAGTTCATCTAGTTATTTAATTATAAATAAAGACATTGTTTACTTAGAACAAATTAGTAATTACACATGCACAGCCAGTAGAACTTAATTAGAAATAATAATCCTTAATGTATATTCTATCATAAATTAATGTAAACAAATAAGAAAGTGTATGACCATATTCTCTATTAATATAAATAGTGACGAAGAGTGTTAGGGTGACGCGTGTGAAGTTTCTTCCATACTCCAAGTGAATATTGCCAACGGGTTTTATGTTAAAGGCATGGACTAATTACTGCTCATAATTGAGTTAAACAATTATTTTAGTGAACAGTAAAAGATCATATGCGCAAAGTTAGGTATGGATTAGGCCCATTAATTCTCTTTAATCACACACAGACAAAAACATAAATAATAAAAAAAACTAAAATCATCCTAAAGGTGGGGACGTGTGCAAATCTTTTGTGTTTATGTTTGTTCATCTTTATCAAGTAATAATATGATATCATTGTCACTTTTTATACTTCACATTGTTCTCGAACTGCATAGATTCGCAATAAGGGTGACGTTGAGTTATTTTGATTTCGATATCACTTATAGTATTTTATTACAATAATAATTTATAAATTTATATTTAATGTATTATTAGAATATAAATATTATAAACTCTCAGTAAATCATATCATATTTTCATTAATTGTAAATTTTAATAGGAAGAGTGTTTAAAGGTAAATATTTTTAAATTTATTAATTAATAAATTGATGTGATTCAATGATAATTTATATAATTTAAACAATGATAGTGTATCAAATATAAATCTTTGATTTATTACCATATATATTTTCCAATTTGTCATTTTTTTGGGTAAGGACTTTTATCATTTTTATTCATTAAAATGATGAGGATAAACTTTCCCCCAATTGATGCAAACTTTAATTAATTCATTCATTTTTATGTGTAATCACTAGTATTTTTATCTATTTTATCGCAAAAAATTAATCATGTTTAGGCCGGGACATTTTTGGCAGTTCTCTCCGCAGCTTTTCCTTCTCATCAATTACAACATCACTGGAGTTTCTGTCCCATGGGACACGATGTGGCCTGAGATTTGTGTTGCATCGTCGAAACTCCTTTAAACTTTTGCCAACAGGTGGAGAATATTTTTTAAAGTCCCTTGATGAATTTTTCCCTCAAACCCTAGCCAAGCTTAAGAAGATTTTTTTTTTATGATTGTAATTCACCTTAAAATTATTATTTTTATGTTTGATCTAATATAATTATTAATTTTAATTAAATTAATTAGAATTAAATTGATCAATTACTGAAGTGATTAAGTAAGGATATCTACACATTAATTATTATGTGAACTCATAAAAATATGAGTTGACATTATATTATTAGTGTCTAAAACTACATATATTTAGGATTATCCTAATGAAAAAATGGATTATGTCTTTAAATTTCAAATAAAATAAATTTTCCATTTATATTCAACCTTATAATAAGGATTTACCAAATTACTTCGTTAATAAAAAAGCAATATTATTAAACAATCAAAACTTGACTTAACTATTGTTACTTTTCTTTAAGAAGAATTAAGTTTAATATTCGATTTTTCATTCCCTTTACACGAACCAAAAAAAGAAGCAATATTAAAATATGCAGACATTAAAGTATATTATAATTTGAAAACTAATTAAGATATATATATATATATATATATGTATATGTATTTACATGCATTTTAATTTGAAAAAAATCCGATTTATTTGACTGAAAAAAGTTTGTAAATTTATTATTAAATCAAATACTCTAATAGAATGAAACACATGTTCAGTTTGAACATCACATAAAACTAAACGTAAAGAATTTATGTGAACGCAACTCTAAAAATCTTCACCCCTTAAAACTTGGACTTTTCCCACATGACACAGCAGTTTGATCAGATTTGAAGAGCAAAAAGGATCGAGCGGATTTAATAATTTTTTAAGTATGATAAAGTAATAGGATATGAAAACAATACAAATAAAAGATATAAAAATGATATAGACTAAAAATTGTTAAAATTTGTTTATAAATATAATAAAAGCTAAAATTAGTTTTTTCGTCCCAAATTTTCTGTCTAGAACAAAGGCTTAATCGAACGAAAGTACTGAAATAGAGAGAAGACGATTAACATGCAAACTGAAAACGATAATGTCCCAAGCTGTTCGGAAGAAGACGATCTGAAGAAGAGAAGTGTGAAGAGAACTAAAAACGGAGATTTCAAACGAGGTGAGAATGAGTTTCAAGAAAGACTAAATGCTTTCCCCTCGTACAAAGATTCCCTGATGGGGAGCAATGATCCGTCTTCTATGTCTGTGATTAGTCACCCAACATTCATGGATGAAGACTCAGATATAGAGAGTGAAGAAAATGATGACATCCCTACAATCCTCTTGTCAAAGGAGGAGAAAAATCGCATAAGAAGGCCATGGAAAAATTCGATCATAGTGAAAACATTCGGAAAAACAGTTGGTTACAATTTCTTATACCCAAGAGTAAAAGCCCAGTGGAAACCAATTGGAAACATGGATTGCATCGATCTTGGACAGGATTTCTTCTTATTCAGATTTGCAAGCAGTGATGATTTTTCCAAAGTCATTTACGGAGACCCTTGGTTTGTGGGGACTTACTACCTTACTATGAGGATCTGGGAACCAGGTTTTATACCAGAGTCTTCAATGGCCTTTTCCACCACAGCAGTATGGGTGAGGCTTCCAGGCTTGCCTATCGAATTCTTCGACAGACAAATTTTACAACGAATAGGTAATCAACTTGGGACACTGTTAAAAATCGATACCTACACAGAGCAGAACACAAGGGGTAGATATGCCAGATTCTGTGTACAGGTAGATCTTGACAAACCTCTCCTCTCCAAGATAAGAATCGGAAAATTGATCCAAAATATCATGTACGAGGGAGTCAACTTATGTTTTAATTGTGGCCTTATTGGCCATAGAAAAGACAAGTGCCCTGCTGGTAACAAGGAAAACCCAGACAAACATATGAATGAAAGCCCTTGCCAGGAAGATGCTGCTCAAAATACACCAACCGACGTGATATTAGAGGAAAAATCGGAGGAGAAGACAAAAGAGGATGAAAATTTTGGCCCTTGGATGATCATTTCCAGAAGGAAGCAAAAACACAACAAACCAAAAAATTCGGGTAAGGAAGAACCGAGGGTAGAAACGATTTCGGATAAATCCGACCCGAATGGATACCCCAAATTCCCGGTGGATAAAGGTAAACAAAAATTGCATATTCCTATGGTTGTTTCAGACCAACGGTCACATTCTCAGATAAGTCAGAACATAGGGCAGAGATATAGGGGAGATTCCAATAACCTAAAGTCTACCGACCCAATGCAGGACCTCTTCCCGATGATACCAGCAGTCAGAAATCAAAAGAATAACCCAAAACCCTTATTAGAACCCAACCGAACCAAGGATCAAAATATCTTTCGGTTCAATAGTAAACTTAGCAATCAATTGGAAACCCAATTTCATCCGGGAAAAAGCTCCAACTCAGGGAGCACAAACCACACATCTCCTGGATCCCCCATTAGAACACTTCAAAAGCTTAAACACCCTTTTTCTCACGCTAAATGCCAAGATAATCAAACTTCTAGAGGCAACGGAGATCATGCTGAGCTCCAAACCAACACCAACAACTTGGTCAATGGAGGAGCTGGTAGAGGCCTGGAATTACGTGATAACGACCGTCAACATCAAAGACCCTCTCCCATACCTTCAGATTGCAACCCAAGAGATGAACAGACTCACACTGAGGAAGATCGAGAAATTGCCCAATTTCTTCAACATCCCAACATGGCTGACCCATTTGGACACCGTGAAGAGAGTAAAAATGAGGGAAGGAATGGAAGATGCTTTCTACCTAATGACACCACCAATGATCAATTTGATAACAATGGAAGAAAATCAGCACGTCTCACGGGAACATCACCCACAACAGGGTTTTTCTTCCACAGAGACACAGTATGCCGAGCTTGATATGCAGGATGCAGACAGGAGAGGTCAAGGAGATACCGGAACTAGCCAATTGGTTCCTGAATCAAACTAACTTAGAAGTTTTCCCTATGCGGTGTCTTCTTTGGAACGCAAGAGGGGCCGGCAGCCCCAACTTTCATCGAACATTCATGGACCTGGCAAAAACTAACAACCCAAGCCTTGCAATCATCACAGAAACGAGAATCTCTAGTGACAAGGCAGAAAATATTTGCAGAACATTGGGATTTGATGGACACTTCAGAGTTGATGCGGAGGGTTTCGCAGGAGGAATATGGTTGTTGTGGCATACCGATGAAATCAAAGTCAACATCCTGTCTTCTTCGACTCAAGTCATTCATGCTACTGTAGAGGTATGTGATCAATCCATTCTCAATTCTGCAGGCTGTAGATCCTTAAATTCTCCTTTAATTTGGATATTATCTGCTGTTTATGCCAGACCCCAATTGGAACTTAGAAAAGAACTATGGAAACAATTGGTAGAATTTTCATTAGATGTAAATCTCCCATGGCTAATGATGGGAGATTTCAATGAGGTTTTAAGTGAATCAGAAAAATTAGGTGGTAGACCAATTAACCAATATAAAGCTAGATTATACAAAGAATGCATGAATGATTGTGGAATGTTTGACCTTGGTTTTGTTGGCCAACAGTTCACATGGACCAATAAAAACCATTTTGGACAGATTATAAGTGAAAGACTAGATAGAGCTTGGGCAAATGCAGATTGGAAAGCTGCCTTCCCAAACTCTACAATCTTCCACTTAACAAAAGTAAAATCAGATCATAATCCTATCCTTCTTGATACAAATCCTTCAAAACTTAAATTTGGAACTAGACTGTTTAGGTTCGAAACCATATGGTTTTCACATTTAGAGTTCATGGAGTTAGTTAAAGCCTCTTGGAATGAAACTAACCATAAAATCATTGAAGCTACGGATAACTTTAAAAATAAAGTTATCGAATGGAATAAATTCACATTCGGGAATGTATTTTATAGAAAAAGGAGGATTAAGGCTAGATTAGATGGAATCCAAAGAGCACTAGCTAGGGAACCCAATACATGGTTAGTCAATCTTCAAGAAGAACTAGAATCTGAATTCCAGCATTTACTTAGGCTGGAAGAGGAACTGTGGGCGTTGAAAGCAAGAGTGGATTGGATTAAAGACGGAGATCGTAACACATGTTTTTATCATATTAGCACCTTAAACCATCGAAGATACAATAAGATTTTAGCTCTTAAAGATACGGTGGGAAATTGGTTTTATAGAGCTGAAGAAATAAAAACTATGGTTCATAATCACTTCTCCAATTTATATTGTACTGGAATGAACTGTAGTCTGAGAGAGGAGTTTCTTTCGAGTAGATTTAATAACCCACTGCTGGCAAGTGAAAAAGAGAGGTTGCTAGATCCTATAGAAAAATTTGAAGTGTATAAAGCAGTGTTTGGAATGAAACCACTTAAATCTCCAGGTCCTGATGGACTACATCCTATTTTCTTTCAAAAATGTTGGAATATAGTGGAGAAATCTGTTTGCCAATTCATAAATGAAGTCTTTAGAAATTATAAAATTCCAGAATCCATAAATGATTGCTTCATCTGCTTAATACCAAAAATTAAAAGCCCAGAATGCATTACTCAATTCCGCCCAATTAGTTTGTGCAACACAATCTATAAGGTCATCATAAAAATTCTGGTCAATAGGCTTAGACCTTTCCTTACTAGATGTATCCACCCTTTCCAAGCCAGCTTCATAGCTGGTAGGAAACCACAAGATAATGTCATAATTGTAAAAGAGGTTATACATCATCTCAAAAATAAAAAAGGAAAGCAAGGAAGTATGATGGTTAAAATAGACTTGGAAAAAGCCTATGATAAGATTGAGTGGAATTTCATCTACAAGGTCTTAGTTTTCTTTGAATTTCCACAACCTTGGATTAAACTGATCATGTCATGCATTACATCCTCCTCCATGACAGTACTCATTAATGGGGAACAAAGTATAAAGATTCGCCCAACTAGAGGCATTAGACAAGGAGACCCTTTGTCCCCATACATCTTCATCCTTTGCCTTGTGTATTTGTATGTAAAGATCATGGAAGAATGTGAAGATAAAAGATGGGAACCAATTCAATTATCGAGAAATGGAACCAAATTGACCCATCTATTCTATGCTGATGACCTTGTCCTATTAGGTAAGGCCACAAACAGAACATGCAACACAATGAAAGATGTCTTTAAAAATTTTTGTGAAATCTCAGGACAGTCAATCAACTTCAGTAAATCCATGATCATGTTCTCAAATAACATGGAGGAAACAAGAAAGGTAGAACTTAGCCACATTCTTAACATGCCTTTTAGGGATGATTTTGGCAAATACCTCGGCTTTCCTATCAAAAATGTTAGGAAAGCTTCAAGCTACAACTTTATAATTGAGAAAATTAACCAAAAATTGTCAGGTTGGAAGTCTAGACTTCTTTCTGTTGCAGGAAGAACCACTTTGATTAAGTCTACTTTAGGTGCCATTCCAATGTACTATATGCAAGGTGCTTGTATCCCCACTAGTACTTGTAATGAGATTAATCGCATCTGCAGAAATTTCCTTTGGGGGTCGTCGAATGAGAAAAGGAAAATTCATTTAGTTAATTGGGAAACAGTCACAAAACCTAAAGAATTTGGAGGACTTGGAATCAAAGATATGAACAAATTAAATGTAGCGAATATGGCTAAGCTTGGTTGGACGTTTCTCACAGAACCTGATAACAATTGGGTGAAAGTTCTTAAAGATAAATATTTCAAGAATAGGGAATTCAAATGTAAGTCTTGTTCCCCTATTTGGTCAGGAATGCGCAAAGGTTCTGAGGTGATTAATAAAGGTATCAAGTGGATAATCAAATCTGGAAGACAGACCAGATTCTGGAAGGATGATTGGACTGGATTAGGTCCCCTCTCAAGTATTGTTTATGGTCCCTGGCAGCAACAAGACAATGAGCTGAAAGTTTCTAGAGTGAAGGGTGAAAATGGCACTTGGGATTTTAATTGCCTCAGTGCTGACATCCCAATTCATTTAAAAGAAATAATAATGTCAATTCCTTTCCAAACAGAAGGAGAAGACATAGACAAAATCTCCTGGAAAAATAGCCCTGTAGGAACATTTTCCTTTACCTCTGCTTATAAAATGGCCCAAGGTTACCCGGATTATAAGGAAGATGATTGGAAATTTGTTTGGAGAACTCCAACTCTACCAAAAATACAACACTTCATTTGGCAGGTAAAATTGCAAAAAATTCCTACAAGCCAAATCCTCCATGAAAGAGGGATACAAATACCTCCTTTTTGTCCTAGATGTAATACTGAGATTGAAACCCCTCTACATTGCCTAAGGGATTGTCCACAAGTCAAAGCTCTATGGCAATGCATAAATATCCCAAATGACATGGACCTTTCCTTCAATTCTGATTTGGATAATTGGATACTGGCTAACTGTAAAAGCAGAATCCTCTCAAATTGTGGAAATGTTCCTTGGAACATATGTTTCCTATTCACAATTTGGAATGTTTGGACCAGTAAAAATAATTTAGTCTTTAAGAACACCCTTGAATCAAACCACAAATGGCTCCAAAGAGTTCAAACAAATATTAAAGAATACTGGGCAATAGCTGGCACTCAAAAATGTTCCAAAATCTCTGCAATTGTAAACCTTGGATGGAAACCACCACCCATGGACTTTATAAAATTGAACTCTGATGGTTCGGCAAGAAACAACCCTGGTATAGCGGGTTCTGGAGGTCTGTTTAGAGATCACCTTGGTAACTGGAGAGGTGGATATTCCCGGAAACTTGGTATTGCATCTAGCATTGCTGCTGAACTTTGGGGGATTAGAGATGGATTTCAACTTGCATACAGATTGGGATATAACAAACTGATCGTGGAAATGGATTCCATGGTGGCATACAGGTATGTATCTAAAGGAATCAATGATGCCCATCCTTACTCTTCCATTATTTCTGATTGCAGGGCCATCATCAGGAAGCTGGAGGAAGTTATAGTAACACACGCTTACAGGGAAGCAAATAGCTGTGCAGACCTGCTTGCAAAACAGGGAACTCAGATGAATGAATACTTTTTGTTTTTTGAAGAGCCTCCTGATATGCTAAGGCTCAACCTATTTAACGACTTGAGGGAAATTGAATTTCCTAGACTTATAGTTCTGTAACTATTTTGTTGAATTAAAATCTGTCAAAAAAAGAAAAGCTAAAATTAGATTTTATATTTGATTTATCGATACAAATTTTAACATAAAATTTTTATGTTTTACACAATATAAACACAAAATTTATAATAAAATTGTCAAATCTAGTTTCAAGGATGAACACAGACTTGATGCTAACCAAATGGGAATGCTTCCCAGCCGAAGACAGTTCCACAAGTTCTTGTCTATCTAGGTATGCATGTGTTATTGTTCAATGGTCCCGGTATCTTTAATTTGTTTATTAATCATTTTCTTAAAATCATGATTGGTAGACAGAAAAGTGAAACAGTGTGCAACTTTGCATCCCTTTTACTTTCCCCATTTTTTTCTAACTTAATTAAAAAAAAAACACTCGGATTCTGCTGGGAAACAATATGCAGGTTCAAACACGAATAAACTTAAGGAATATAGTTACTTATGATGCATTTGATAATTTTAGATATAATAAGATGATATGATATCAAAACAAGATAAAAAAAATATAGAATTAGACAATTAGACAATTAAATATGATTTAACAATTTCCCAATGAATTTAAGCATTTTTTTATAAAAATTATGATTATATATTTTAATATTTTTATTTAGTAGCAAGATTCTACTATGTTTCTCTGTGAACATAAGAATATTATTGAATCACGTAAATTATGTATCTTTTATTTTATTTTGTTTTTGTTTATCTTACTTGTCATTTAAAATATAAATATAATACTTTTAAAATATCTAAAAAATATTACTGGGCCTAATTGGCATGACCTAACATGAAAAATATTTTTGTGTTTGGCCTAACATGACAAATGAGATTATGGTTCATGTGCTTAGTTGGCCATGCCCTTAATTTTTATAGGTTGCGCCAGCACAGCTTATTAAAAAATAATATTGGACTAGCATGATCTATTAACACATGAGTTAATATTTATATGGGTCATTCTAATTCAGCATGACCTATTTGACACATCTATTATTATTTTTCCTATCGGGTCATGCCAAGAGATAATATGTAATTGCCAATGGGCAGTAAAAACACAAGTCATTTGATTCTTCGGTAATGCTACCATTCCATTAACAAAAACTTGAACTTCTCTTCCAAGCATAACCAACTTGCATTGAAACATTGAAACATAATTATTAATTCAGAAGTCATAACTGTATAAATGAATATATCATCTTAAAGTATAATAAGAAAATAAAAAATGTAAAAGTTAATCATTTAAATAAAACATATCTATTAAAAGGTACTATATGCCAATATAACTATAAGATATAAAATTGGCTTAAGAGTTGCAAAGGGAATTTCTTATCTTGGTAGATAATCCATCAGGGGATGAACAAACATTATTCAATATTTGCTCACAGTAAATGAGCATCTAGATGTATATATTTCTCATTGTCCTTTATATGTGACTTTAACTACTTGTTTAGTGTTAACTTGTTTCACTTACTATTTTTTGTGTTCAAGGACGAATTTAAGGCTGCCTCCACTCAAATCCTTTAAATTTATTTTTATATATTAGTAATATATTCAAAAATTTATTCATATTATATTTTGCCCCCACTAAAATCTCAAAAAATTAAGTAAAATTATTAAAAACAAACCTTAAATTTTATATTTTTTCCCACTAAATTATAAAGGGAATATTAAAACATTGGTCTATAGTAATATTTAAAAGCATAGATGTCTTAACAAAACAAAAAAGGTAACTAGTAAAGTAATTGATGTAGGATGTTCTGACCAGGGACATTTTAATCTTTCACCTCAGTATTTTGATCTATTAGGAAGAGCCCAAATGATAGGTCAGGGGACGCGTGATTGTGGCAGCATTAGTCATCATGACTAGGTCAGCATTTGACATGTTGAACCTCGTTCATTGACATCATTTACCTCAGAACCAAGCAGGCGTGAAGGTTTTGGCTCAAGGATGACCTAAAACCCTCGTATTGACTAGAGAGATGGGTCAGCTCGTCCTCGAATTACTATTCGACCATGTGTCCACTGTATTACTAAGTCCGATGATGAACCTTGCTTATAAATATTAGAAGGGATTTGCGAGGTGAGATCTCTCCTCCTCTGGAAAACCCCTGAACTAACCATCTTCAGCAGTAACATTTTTGGCACGCCAGGTAGGGGGAAAGGCAACATGGTCACTGCTGATGATGGTACCCAGAAGAAGGATAATAGAGGAGGAGGAACCTATTACTCCAGTAAGCCTAAATACCACCCCAAATGACCACCCAGATATACGTCCGCCACCTACCGCAAAACAGTTTGAGCAACTCTCCCAGCAATTAAGGAACCTTACTGAATTGGTTCAACATGCCCTCACCCCTTCTCCTACACAAAGACCACCATTCAAAAATGACACTAATCAACCTCCCCCTTCTCCGATGCCTTCACCACCACCAGAAGAGACGAACGTTAGCTCTTCCTCCACACAAGAAGCTTCGGGGAGAATGAGACGCAGGACTCACCAAGAATGATCCCTTAACCACAGAAAGAACCGTGAAACATCTCCTTTTTGACCCCTTCAGTATAAGACCGCAATCAACTAGAGGTTAGGGTAGAGGTAATGGAGAAACAAATGCAAGATAAGGTGCAAATTCCTATAGATGAGCTAAGGCTACTGGAAACTTCTCCATCATAGAGGAGATTGATCGAGCTTAACTATCGTCAGGTTTCAGGATGCCTACCACTGAGGCATATGATGGTACCACTGATCCCTTTGATCATTTGGAACTTTTTCGTGCTAATTTATCTATACAAGGCCTTAATGTGCAAAGCATTTTTGGCTACCCTTAAGGGAGCAGCTCGGGCGTGGTACTCCGGTTTATTACTTCAGTCGATCAGCTCGTTTAATGAACTTGGGCATTCGTTCCTAACCCATTTCATTAGTAGTTGCCGAGCAAAGAAGACCACGCTTAGCTTGATCATCGTTAAACAGAAGCCTGACGAGTCATTAAGGGATTACGTAATGAGATTCAATGCCAAGGCCCTCTAAGTGAAAAGATCTGGAACAATCAGTAGCAGTGGCAGGCTTGATGATCAGCCTTATAGATAACGAGTTTCATTTTAAATTCTCCCTTTCTCTGGACTCCTCAAAAACCTTACCAGAGCTCCTACATAGAGCTAAAAAGTATATAAACGCCGAGAAAACAATGACCACATGGTTAGGGAAAGAGGAAGAGAAAGATGAGCCTTGAAACTATAGACAAAGGGGCAGAGAGGTCAAGAAAGACCAAGGAAAAGAAGGTTTGGCTGAACAGGTGGATATTTAGTTGGGAAAATGAGCTTGAAGAGGAAAGGGTGTGAAACCTATACTCCCCTAAACACAAAAAGGGAGAGAATCCTAATACAGATCAAAAGAAACCCACAACTGAAATGGCCAAAGCCGACGAGACCAAACCCCCACAGGTCTAGGAACTAAAGATGTGCATTCCACCAAGACTATGGTCACTCCACAGAAGAATGCACCGATCTCATGAATGGATAGAAAATTTAGTGAGAAAAGGCCATCTAAAAAGATTTATAGTGAAAGATGCATGGTCAGGGCCCGGAAACCAAGGACAATAGCGTAAAAACTATGGTAGCTAACCTGGGGATAACTGTGAAAGACCCTGGACCAAGCTCAATAGGGATGATCCAAATCCGAGGTCCAATCGATTCGGTGAAAGAACAAGGGAAGAGCCCCACAATAGACCTATTGCAGGCATAGTCAATGTTATCACTAAAGGTGCCTCGACCTCGGCAAAGAAAAAGATAGACCGAGCTCCTGTCATGGCTATCGGATCGACTAACAAAAAACCCAAATGTTGGAAAGATGAACCTATCTCTTTCTCAATAAGAGATTTGGAGGGCATCGAATTTCCTCATGAAAAAGCAATAGTGATCAGTGCAGTCATATACAACCATGTGGTGAAAAAAATCTACTTTGACAATGGAAGAGCCAGTGATGTCTTGTACCATGATGCTATGAAAAGAATAGGGATCACCGAAGACAAACTTAAGCCATACCCGACACCTCTAGTCAGATTCAGAAATGAGCAAGTCTTTGTACTAGGCACCATCATGCTCCCACTCACCTTGGGGATCAAGACAAGGACAGCCACTGCAATGATAGAGTTTGTGGTAGTCAAAATACCTTCAACCTATAATGCAATCTTGGGAAGACTTATCCGGATGATGATGAGAGTGGTCAGATTAGTGCTGCACTTGAAGTTGAAATTCCCAACTCCAGGGAGCATAAGAGAAGTCCGAGGTAATCAAACATTAGCTCGTAAGTGCTATATGACGACACTAAAAGTTAAACGGCGAGGAAATGAAACACTCGCCATAGATATCCTGAACCAAAGACTCAAGCTCAACCTGAGCCGACCCGAGCCAGTAGAAGAACTCATCAGCGTCCCTTTCGACATGGCCAACCAAGACAAACTGATGTGGTCGGCTTTAAGTTGGAAAGAAAGGAAGAACTCATACAACTCCTCAAAAGGAATGTTGACCTCTTTGTATGGAGACCAGAGGATATGCTCGAGGTAGACCCCAAAGATATAGTTCTTCCTTTAAACGTTGACCTAGAAGCCAGGCTAGTTTGGCAAAAGAAGAGGTGTTTTTTGCACCGGATAAACAGGAAGCAATAAATAATGAAGTGGTAAAGCTCTTAAATGCCGAATTCATTAGAGAAGCATATTATCTAGAATGGCTGTCAAACGTGGTAATGGTGAAAAAATAGAGTGGGAAGTGAAGGATGTGTGTCGATTTCATAGATTTAAACAAAGCTTGCCCAAAGGATAGCTTCCTCTTGCCCAACATAGACCGATTGGTGGATAATAGAACGGAGCACGGTTTGCTCAGCTTCATGGACGCCTACTCCGGGTACAACCAAATTAAAATGTTGGAAGAAGATGAGGAGAAGACCTCTTTTGTGACAAAAAGCGAGCTATACTGCTATAGAGTTATGCCATTCAACTTGAAAAATGAGGGAGGCACTTACCAAAGGCTGGTAAATAGAATCTTTAGAAAGCAAATTGGAAAGAGCATGGAAGTCTATGTTGATGATATGATTGTCAAAAGCTCAACCTTGGAAAAGCACTTACAAAACCTAGAAGAAGCATTCAAGGTCTTGAGAAATCACAACACGAGGCTTAACTCGACGAAGTGTGCCTTTGGGGTTTCCTCGAGAAAATTTCTAGGATTCATGGTTAGCCAAAGAGGAATTGAAGCAAACCTCGAGAAAATTCAAGCTGTTCTCAAAATGAGCACTCCAACCTCAATCAAAGAAATGCAGAGGCTCACTAGGATGTTAGTAGCGCTAAACAAGTTTATGTCTAGATCGATTGACAGATGTCTTCCCTTCTTCAAGGCTTTGAGGAACATCCAAGAATTCAAATGGATAGAGGAGTGTTAGGAAGCCTTCAAGGACCTCAAGATCTTTCTCTCTACACCACCAATCTTGTCAAAACCCAAGATAGGGGAAATGTTGTTCTTGTATTTGGCCACGACAGATCAAGCCGTGAGTTTGTTTCTTGTAAAAGAAAAATCAAATGTTTAGAAACCAATATACTACAATAGCAAAGTGCTACAGGGAGTCGACCTTATTTTCAATCCCACTTTGTTACCATGCTAATCAACCAACCCCTTAGATAGGTCCTTTAAAAGCCCAAGCTATCAGGAATACTGATCAAATGGCATACAAACTTAAAGAATATGACATACACATCAAACCCAGGTCAGCACTCAAATCACAGGTCATGGTAGATTTTGTTGTTGAATGTGTGACCACTCGGATAGATACCAAAGAGAACACCGAGGAGGATAATAGGGCAAAACAAGTATGGGAGTTGTATATGGACGGATCAACCAACAGTAGTAAAAGTGGAGTAAGGTTAATCCTCATTAGCCTAGAGAATGTAAAGATCTAATATGCTCTAAGATTCAACTTCAGGGTATCCAACAATGAAGCTGAATATGAAGCACTCATTACTAGGCTAAGGTTAGCTAAAGAGTTATGAGTTGAAAGGTTGATAGTGTATAGTGATTCTCAGTTGGTGGTGAACCAAGTAAACGGAGAATTTGAGGCCAAAGGCAAAACAATGGCAAAATATTTAGAGAAAGTGAAACTACTATTGACCGGCTTTAAAGATTATAGAATAAAGCAAATCCCAAGGTCAGACAACGCCACAGCTGACTCGCTATCTAAATTAGCTAGCAGCCCTAGCTCGGACTTTACCACAGGAGTTATTGTGGAAAAAGTCAAACAAAGAAGTATTGCCAAAGAAAAAGAGGTGGCCCAAATAGGGGAAGAAATGGAGTCATGGACGGATCCCTACATAAGATATGTAACCACAGGCGAATTACCAACTAACAAAAATCATGCCAGAGCTTTAAGGAGAAAAGCACCAAAGTACACCCTCATCAATGATAAACTTTACAGGAATCCTTCAGTCTACCATATCTGAGGTTCTTGAATCCTAGAGAAGCCGACTACACGCTAAGGGAAGTTCACAAGGGAATTTGTAGAAATCACCTTGGCCTTAGAGCTCGCATAAGGTCTTAAGACAGGGGTACTATTGGTCTACCATGCATAAGGATGCCACTAACCTAGTCAGAAAATGTGACAAAAGCCAACGGTTTACTCCCATCCAACACATCTCATCTACTGACTTAACCTCGATCATTAGCCCGTGGCCCTTCATGCTGTAGGGAATAGACGTCCTTGGATCATTCCCAATGGCCCTAGGACAAAGGAAATTCGTGCTCATGACTGTTGACTATTTCACCAAGTAGATAGAAGCCGAAGCCCTGGCAACTACTATTGAAAAACAAGTTGAGAATTTTTGCTGGAAAAATGTGATATGTAGATACAGACTTCCAAAAGCAATCATAATAGATGACGGTAGGCTGTTTGACAATCCTAGATTGAAAAATTGGTGTAAGAATTTAGGTATAAGACTACAATTTACCTCGATCGCCCATCTTTAAGTGAATGGCCAATCCGAGGCCGCCAATCGAGTAATCCTAAAAGCACTGAAGAAAAGACTCGACGATGCCAAAGAAGCATGGGCAGAGGAGTTGGTCGGAGTCCTATAGGCATTGAGGACAACAATGAAGGTCTCAATGGGAGAAACTCCTTTTAATCTTGCCTTCGGCACTGAAGTCATAGTTCCCATTGAAATAGGTATGCCTAGCTTGAGGATAGAAACTCAATATAGAGGTGTGAAACAAAGAGGTGTTAAGAAACAACCTAGACTTGATAGAAGAACAAAGAGATCAGGCCTTGGTTACAATGGCAGCTTACCAACGAAGAATTTTGGGGTATTACAACAAAAAGGTCAGAAGAAAGGAAATTAAGAAGGGGATTTGGTCTTGAGGAAAGCCAAAGCATCGGACAAAGGTGGAGAAAGGGGAAAGCTTGCCCCCAATTGGGAAGGCCTATTTGTAGTAAAGGAGGTCATCAAGACAGGGACGTATAAGCTACAATATTTGAATAGGAAGGAGATACTAGAACATAGAATGCTGATAATTTAAACAAATATTATCAGTAGAAAAGAAAAATCGAGTAAGTTCTCTAGCTTGGTAGAGTCCGAACTGATGGTCACTAGATTATTGTTATTTACTTTTGTTCACAAGAATGTGTAGATCCAACTAGTGTACTCACTGTTACTTTTGCCCAAGTTTTTGTAATATGTACTTTCCTCAAATGAGAACTATCAACTCAATTTGGCTTCTTATTTATTGAAAATCCCAATAACTCAAAACACACTTGAGATAGCTCGAACAAAAGCATGCATTCATTGAAAAGTTAAATTCATCTTTTACACTTGAACAAGTTTTCAAAAAGAGTTCTTTTAAAGTCACAACCAAATAACTATGAGAAAAATAAACGAAAGAAAAATAGAAACAAACTAAATAGCTGCATCATCCATGACTTCAGAACTACCATCAACTGCCCTTCCCTGAGTGGCAATAGTGGTGGCCTCGACATTAACCACAGCATCAACAGCATCTCCCTTTTCGAGTTTATAATGGACCATCCTAAGATTTTTGAGGGGCACCATGGACAAATCAAGGTCGGGATAAACATGTCCGACCTCCTAGATGGCAAGATCAAATGCCCCCTAACTCCCTCAGCATTAGCCCGTTTAGCCACAACAGCAAACTTAGAAGTGTCCTAGAAATTAGCAAGCACCTCCTTAGCCGCGACATGATAGGCCTCCTCTCTTTTCTCATCAACATGGGCCAATTCCCCTTTGAGTCTTCTCCACCTCAATTTTCAGCTCAGCCACGAGGAGCTCAAACTCACACTCTTTGGCTTCGGACTACTCCAGCTTCTTTTTCAATGAACGGCTCTTCTCGCGATACGAGCTGTATTCTTTGTGGAGCTTCTTAGGCTGCTCCTCGGCCTTAGTAACGAACTAAGGCAAGCCAAGCATGATGCAGGTTTGCATTGATGCTAACCGAGCAAGGAGAATTCATCTTATCCTCATCTAGTATGATAAAACATATTGTAAGTCACGGAACAATAAAATATCAAATAGTAAGTTACAAAACAAGAACACACGACCTGTAGGGGGAGCATAGACTTTGCAATCATCCAAGCTATTGATTAGCTCTCAAAAACGCTGTCAGTAAGAGCCAACTCTACCAACAACTACATTGTCCCCAAAACCTCAACCCTTGCTTCTTCTGTGGCAAGAACCTCTTGTACTTCCCAAATCCTTTTTGGAGAGGGCTCACTAACTTCAACAGTCACAGCCTTCCTCTTGGACTTACTCGATTGACCTTGGGTTATACGAGGCCAAGGTAAAGGAGGTTGGCTTGAGCCTACCATAGGAGCTGGTCGAGCTTTTGGCTATATATAGTCGAAAATGTTAAACCTACTGGCCATACTTGCACTAAGAAAACGTAAGAAACCTTATAGTAATCAGGTTTAGAAAAAAAACCAAAAGAAAGTAACTATGCAATTTACCAGGTCTTCTATCGGACCTGAGCTGATTTAAAACCTCAGGAGAAGTCAAAAGCTTAGCATCTAGGAGGGCTCTTTCGTAATCCTTCAATTTATTTATTTCCTGATAAGCTCTATGCTCCTTACCATCAATTTCACTCACCTCATCTGCACCCTCCCTCATTCAACCTCAATTATTACTGACTTCCTATTCCCCAGACTTAATGAAACTAAAAAAATGAACTTTCCAAATTTTATTTGAAGAAAGAATATTGCTGAACAACTTTTTACAAGGCCAAGCTATTACATAATACCAACTCTTATCTATAGGGATGACCTTCATTGAGAAAAAGGACTTAAATAATGGAAGAGAAAGAGGAAATCCTAGACCTTCACAAAGAACCATGAAACCTATAATATGACACCAACTATTAGGAAGACGTTGAGAAGGAGCTAATCCGCAAAAATTCAGAGGCTCAACAACGAAGAGATGAAGAGTAAACCTCAGACTAGAAAGAATAGCATGGCGATAAACCCACAGCCTAGTTTTACCTCGATCTTGTGTTATCTTATCGATATAATAAGGGGGATCTATTTTCAAGTCGGAGAGATATACTAGCCATCACAAAACTCAGCAAAATGTCTCTTAGTGAACATGTTAGGATAAGCCTTAAGAACAGTTCCCCCTTTAAAGCCTTCATCACACTCAAGGAAACCTTGCCAAACAAGGCCATTTTGACCTAAACTTGGTCGAAATCATGAATATAGACCCCAACAGCACGAAGATTGTCATCTAGGGCTTGCTTTTCCTCGATGGACATCAGCTGAAACCATCGCAAACCCTTAGACACGGGTTCTACTAGAATCTTGGTTGGACTAGCTGAAGCCACAAATGCTAAATCCTTAGACTCCTCAACTAGCTCGGCCAAATTATCCCCACTGTTTAAACCTAACCTAGCCTCTAACTTGCGAAGGCTACACAAACTATCCTCACTAGGGGGAGAAAAAACTTCTACAGAATGAGAAGACATGGGATAGAGGACTTACCTAAAAGCTCAGGTGTATAAAGACAACTCGAAGGGACAAAAACTGAAGCTGGAACCAAGAAACGAACTTCAAGAGCTGGAGTATGCGTGAAAAGTGAAGGCTCAACTCTCTTTTTATAGGCAAACCACCGAAGGTCAGAAGTCATATAGGAAACTCCATAAGCCTACCTAAAACCTTTGAAACAAGATCCACCCTTGGATTAAATAGGGATAACCAAAAGCCCATCCTCCCAAATGGTCCGGATGAGGCCACGTCAAAGATCGCAGATCGAGAACAATTGACTTAAATGCTCGCCAACTATTTCTACGAAACTCGAACTCACCAGACGTTTCTTTTGGCGACCTAACCAAAATAAGGTGAATAAATAAATAAAACAGCTTGGTAGAAACAAAAAGGACAACCTAACCATTTGAATCGAGCTTCAAAACTAACTTGGGGGCGAACAGAATGACGTAGGATGTTCTGACTAGGGACATTTTAGTCTTTCACCTTGGTATTCTGATCTCTTAGGAGGGGCCCACATGACAGGTTAGGGGATGCGTGACTGTGGCATCACTAGTCATCATGAGTGGGTTAGCATTTAACGTGCTGAACCTCATTTGTTGTCATCGTTTACCTCAGAATCAAGGACTAACCTCAAGACCAAGTAGGCATGAAGGTTTTGGCACGAGGATAACCTAAAACCCTCGTATTGACCAAAGAGACAGGTCAGCTCATCCTCGAATTACTATTCGACCACGTGTCCACTATGTTACTAAGTTCGATGACGAATCCTCGCTTATAAATATCAGGAGAAGGGATTCACAAAGCGGAATCTCTCCTTCTCTGGAAAACCCCCGAACTAAGCATCTTCGGCAACAATAGTAATGATTCACAATGTAAATATAGAATTTTGTTAGTAGTTAACATAATAATTCTCTTTACATCAGTTGAAATTAGCTTCTAAAATAAATTCAAAAAATTAAGAAGATTCTAAAAAGAAAGAAAATTACAATGGAAAAAAATTACTTGTTAGGAATCAAACAACTAACAAAAAAACTTATAAAAAGGAAATGTTAATTAATTTAATATAAACACAAAATAAGTTTTCTATAAGAAAAACTAAATATACATTTTTTTATATTTTTCACATCTTTATTTGATCAAATAAACCTTATTCGATAATTTGAATTATTTTGTTTAAAAACTTGATTGAGATTAATTTTGATAGAATGATAAAAAATTCAATATTTTATGAAATTATCAACTTTTTATTCTTTAAAGTTATGTGACACATTTATTACTTTGAAAAATAAATTTATTTATAATTATCCCATCCCGAAAGTGAATTTAATAACCTTTTGAACTTTGGATAAAAAATTATTTTTAAAACAGTTATACATGAGAAAAAAATGTCAAAAATTTTTTTGGTAAAGAGCTTTTTATATAAAAATGACATTTTCTACTTTTGTTGTCAATTTCTATATAACAATATTTAAAACTATGTGTTAATAAAATTAATTATAAGTTATAATAATTTTAAACAAAATAGTCTAAATAAATATTACTTAAGAATTTGTTCCCAGTGATTATGAACTCTAGATCCGTCCCTGTTTGTGTTCATTACATAATGTCATCTTTTAAAAATGGAAGAACATTACTGAGGAGTCTAAGTTTAAGAAGTAAATCACCAAGTTCTGAAAAGAGCTCAAATAGGTGGCTCCCATTGTTACGCTGGCTACTTTGAGGGAAAATTTTTTTTTTTTTGCAGTGAATTTGCACAACCCCAGCATTATTTTATTGTGTTTGAAGTTTCATTGGGAAGATGTTTGTGGCATCAGGTAATCAAGGATGGTTGTAAAAAATTTATTCCATTATCAACTATGAATACATATAAATTGAAAAAATCTTAGACATGTGAAAATTCCTACGGAGGTCATAAAAGTTTAATCTGTCAAATAAATACTTGTTAAAAAAGGCATATGTTAGGTCAATACATAATTGTATGCATAGATAACTAGAATTTTTATCATATTTCAAATAATAGCTATAAGGCTTAAGATGCTTGCCGGGTGAGAATTTCTTGAAGATAAAAATGAATATGTGCTTCAATATGCTGGCATAATGCCTTTGCAAACTTCTTGGCTACAATCATAGATTATAGATTCATTGAAGACGTGGGCAAAGAATCATCAGTTATATAAAAACAAAAACGAAGAAGGGATTAAGGGTTTCCACTAATAATAAGAGAGTTTATTCAAATCAAATAATAGAGATAGAGTAGGGTGTGAGAAGGAGACAAAGAACTTCGGAAGTTAATACAGAAAATAGTGTTTAGGGTTTATAAGAGATCATGATTTAATAGAATTGTTAAAAGTTAGTGTTTTAAGTGTTCTGGAATATTTATTTCTTAAAATATAAATAATTATTTCAAAATTTTGAGTTATCATTGTCATGACCATGACCCATATGTACCTAGCTTTTATAAAAAAAAAAGTTTAAAAGTATCTTTATTTGATTAAAAAAAAAAATGAAAGGTGGCAGGATATTTATTATGGGTGCTTGCTGGGCAGAGCTTGAAAAAACACTTGTGAAATTCATTCAATTAACCTGTACCAACAAAATTCATTCAAATAACAGTTTCAGATTTCTTCTAAAGCAGCTATAACAAATATAGCCTTTTCAACTGTACGATTCGGGGACCATAATCCAATTAACTAATGCTGGACCAAAAAATGATCAAGTCTGTCTCTGTATCTTCCGTTAAGATTATTAAGTCTAGTAAGATATTATTTTTAATTTAAGAAGAAATTATATACGTTAATTATTTTTATTATAAATATTTACTTTTTTCTTTTTATTGAATTATAATGTGCTCTTAAGAGGCTAATTAATACTCCTAAGTCTTATCTCAAGAAAAAAAAAAGCTTAATTAACGAGTCATCTCCTAGCAAATTAAAGCAGCTGCTAGCAGAAAGCCAAGAACCAAAAATGTCATTTGGAGAGACAACTAAGCTTAATTAACAACTGATCTCCTAGCAAATTGGCCAATAAAGAACTCCAATACACTGTCAAACCTTATGGTCCGCAACCAAATAGATTGAACATATCATCCCAATAGTTCTTGTTCTCGTCATCTTCGCTCGTTCCATCATCGCTTCCATTATTACCATTGTTATCTATGTTTGATTGAGCTAAAGAATCAGTTTCACAACTATTATAAAGTAGACTTGAGAACCCTTTGATCAAATCTTCATCTCCTATATTGCAAGTTCCCATGTCCCATGCCTCTCCAGCCTCAAACTCCATATCTTGGCATGTGGTGAGCAACCCTTGATCATTTGCTTCATTTGAATGAAAAGATGCAACGTTGGCTCTTGATGTCCTGGTGTTCTGCAAGAAATAGTTCAACGTTGGTGTTGGAGAATCAAGACCATGGCCGCTATGGTCGCCATCATTAACGTTGTGGATTACTATTGACTTGAGTTGTACTCTTTGCCATGCTTTTAGTATATCAAGGCAACGCGAGGCGCCATGTCTGGAAGCTGTTCTGTTGAGTCGCTGAGTGGGGAGAGGCACTGGCAAGCCAGGCTGCTGGTCATTTTGGCCTAGTTTTGACGACTCTCTAACCAGCCTAGCTTCTGCTTCAAGTCGAGTACTCTCCCATTGAGCCATGTGAGTAAGGTTTGACACCTTCTTGGGGTCACCATTGGCTGAGCCAAGAGCTGCAAGCCTTGGCTTATGAGTAGCAGGATCGATCCCCATCATGGCTAATCTTTTCTTGATGTGCGTGTTCCAGTAATTCTTTATTTCATTATCTGTTCTCTTGGGTAGATAGGAAGCAATTGCAGACCACCTAAAACAAGTTCCATGACATACTAAATTTAGCAATAAAATCCTTATCAATAATACTTGCGTGTGTTCAAGAACATTAGTTTCTTTATTATACCTGTTTCCTAGAAGAGCATGGAGTTGAATGATGGTCTTTTGCTCTTCTAAACTGAACTTTCCTCGCTTAATATCAGGTCTGAGGTAATTAATCCATCTCAGTCTGCAGCTCTTCCCGCATCTTTGAAGACCTATTCAAACAAAAATAAACGTGGCATATAAAGGTAAGTACTACTTGTAATTACAGAACATTTGACATTATTTAGTTTAATAAATGGGAAACAAAATTGTAATCTTAGAACTTTGAGGATGAGAAATCTGACCAGCTTTCTCTGGTAAGGAACGCCAACTTCCATGGCCATGTTGTTGAACGTAAGCAAGGAGCTTTTGGTCCTCTTCAGGTGTCCAGGGGCCTCGCTTCAAGCCGGTTGCGTCGCAGCAAGGAGACCTCCCCATTTGATGCAGAAGATGGCAAATTTGGTGTTGTAAGCAGTGGTGAGAAGTTGGGAAATTGATAACTTGCTTCAATATATGGTAGCATGGTTTGTAGGAAGTACTGTTTATGGAAACATTAAAATGCATAGCATTTATCGTTCCAATATTGATATCACGGAAATACCCTTTCTTTTCTGGAGGAATTTATTCTTTTCTTCACTTTTAATTTAATACTCTGAATCGGAATTTATTAGACAACCACGTTTAACCTTACAATATTTATTGTGGAGTTTGAGATAGTAATAAATTTGTTTTTTTTCACCAAAAAAAATGAATTTGTTTTCCGCCAAAAACAAATCAAAGAATGCTGAAACACCTATAAATATAGAGATACTGCTCCTCTAATCAACACCACTCTTAAAAAAGAAAAAATATCAATCCCTCCTTGAGTCTTTCCTTATCTTTGTTTTTCTTGTCTATTAGGTTAACTTTGATAAATTTTCTCTCTTTTTACTGCTTTCATACATACTTACATAATTAATCCCAAATTCAAGGTGATTGGTGATTGCAAACTTGAATCTTAAGTTATTATATTTGATAATTAAGAATCCAGTGATTTTGATAAATATTAGGTATAAACTTGGATTAACAAATGTGATTAATTAACTTTAAATTAATATATATTTGACCTAACTTATGAAAAAGCTTATTTACTCTAAAAGCAAAAGTCAGGTGTTTGGCTTTCAAATTTTTAAAAATTTATGTTTATGCGGGAAGTAGATTTAAATTTTTTGATGAAACTATAAATTGAAGCTTTTCCAATAAGTGCTAAAATTTTTTACATTTTCACTTTGTTTTTCATTACAAAATTATAAAAAAATTCATATTATTTCACAATTATTTATTTATTTTGTGCCATTTTTATTTTTATTTCATTTTTATTTTTAATTAGCAAAATTTTTATTTTGTTTTATTATTTGTTTAACCTAAGCACTTGTAATTTAATTTAATAAATTTATTGTTTTATTTTTTTATTTATTAAAAATATAAAAAAAATTTATAAAATAGTTTTCAACATTCTACAATACTTTTATATTAGGTTTGCTAAACGTTAATTTAACTTTTCTTAACAATATTTTATCTACTTCAATAGCACTTTTGATGAGAGCTCTAGCTGAGTCAAACAGACCCTTACTTAATTGTAATTTTCTTACGTAAGTTGCACATAAATAAAAGATATAATCACCTATTAGCCCTGCACTGATACAAACTAGAGAAATCAGCCTATACAATATTCTCTTGCCCAAAATATATTAACCTTTTTTTTTTAAAGTTATATGCTTCCATTATACCTGGCTAGGCTAATAGACCTACTTGAATCTCCCAATCGTAGTAAAAAGTTACAAACCTATCACTTCTTATTTTAGAAGTTAGAATCAAGGGAATATTGACAATACTAGAAAAATCTCTTCTGCCTTCTTTCCTTGTTCTCGCTTTTACCTGAGGCAGCTCGACAGGTTGTGCATAGGTTGGTTCGGGTTTACATATAATTCATTGATATCTTGTTTGTTTAGCCTGACCTGAATTTGGTCTGATCTCATCCGAACTTGATCTAGCTTAGAATAGTACTACATTCCAAATTCATCCTATTGATGCGGTTAAAAGATTTTTTTTATTGGGATTCCGCCACATTGTGAGTGCGGTGAAATCAAATGAAGCTTTATCGAAGCTCTCCCAATTTCATATGAAACTAAATTTTTTCATGGAATTTTAAGTGTGAATTAATTTAATTTGCTCAAAAAGCGTCATTATATGATTTTTTTTTTAATTTTCTCTTTTTAAGTTGAGTTTGGAAGAGCAATGCGCCCCGGTTAGCTCAAAAAATGACAAAAAATGGTGGGGGTAAACTTACCATCCCTCCCTCAATTTTAATTTTTTATTATTTTATTATATATATATATATATATATATATATACGTTTAATGATAATTTTATTTATTGAGCAAAAAAAATGATAATTTTATTTATTTCAATCTCGTCGCTACCAATTTTATCGTACATCTGAATTAACTTTTAGTTTCAGTACGTTACATGTCTCATAAATGATGTCTGCTATCTGCGTTGCTTGACATAGTCATTAACTTTGCATTTCTTTTTGTGCATTTCTTGTTGAGAATATTTATTAACTCTGAGCAAAGAAGTTATAACGTCGTCGCCTTTTATCATTACCGTTTGAATGCATGCTTGTCCTACTTGATCTTTCTTACCGTTAAATCATCGCTTGCTAACCTGCTCTCCCCTATCTTCTAGCTAACTACTCGATTGATCTTCGCCAATTTTCAAGGAAGCAATTTCTATTGGATAATGTTGGCTTCTCTCTTTAATTTCCTATTACTCTTTTGTATAGGCCTTTTAAGATAACAGTTTTTCAGGATGCAATGAATTACACAATTTTCTCGTGATCATCAAAAAGGAAAAAAGAATGTTATGTAGATGCAGCTTCCCTCTTGGAGGAAGAAAGAAAGAAAAAAGTCATATGCAACATAAATAAAAAGAAACATATAACCAAAAAAAAAAAAAAGAAACATACCTCAATCTGTTGCGACAAGAAGTCACTGATCGGTCACCTGAATTGTAAATGGTCCTGCATGTAGCAGCAACAGCTGCTTTAAGAGCTTCATGGATCACCCTAGCTGCCTCAGAGAAAATTAAGAACTTTGTTGCAAAAGTGCACCCTATAACTAAACACAACATGATCAGGAAACCTAATAATGCAGGTTGGTCGTCCCTGTATGAAACTTTAGATTCATTGAACTTGAAAGAAATTGTTGGATTGGCAAAAATGTCAATGATTTATAGTCGAAGACTGCTGTAAAGTACTTGGAATTTGAACATGCTAAATTGTCCATTCTCAAAATAGAGCAATAGAAATAAAAAGCAAATCAATGAATTATCAGTAATGTATATTTACCATCCAAGAAAAAAAAAACATAATTAGATATGGTTAAAGAGACCTTAGAAAATTTATTACTACATATGAAGCAATTTCTTTTTTTGGGCTAGAAAGACGCATCATGAGCCTACAGTTAATAGATTTGTTGCATCAATTGAATAGAGAATCATTATTATATAATCTCGCATAAAGAAAGGTCACCAAAACATAATGGTACGTATGATTATCTGTTTATTTTTCATGCTTTCACCACCCATTTTTTCCATCTTTTATCAATGGCATTCAGTACCGTACCAGCTTTATGTATTGAAATTTATGCTTGAAAATTAAAATCACAGATAATTGTTCTTTTTTCAGAGGGTTATAAATGTTGTTGGGAGGCGGAGGATGAAAGTCAGTTGCTCATCAATGGAATTTAAAGCAAAAGACCAAATGGCCAAGGGATTGGACATATATAGGACCCAACAAAGAGAAATTCACAAATATAAACAAATATGTTTAGACAGGTGCCACATCTGGTAGGAAATAAAAATGAATATGGTTTTAAGACGTGTAAAATTATATTATTTCAAATATAATATTGTTTCATACAGAAGCAAGTTATTCAAAGATACAACAAAGCCTTCAAAGTTTTGTGAATAAATCATGTCGTAGTGATTTTGTCTGGGGACCTAACCGCTAGACGTAAAGTTATGGAGTCGCCACCAAATTTTTTTAACTTAGGTGTGATTGGCTATCTATTTAAAACTAAAGATAAGTACACTGATCTACAGTTCAAAATTTGGGCTTGAGAGTACGGTTACGTGTGAGGAAAGTATTAGCACCCCCACAACGCCCATCTGATGGACGGCACCAATTAATCATGTTTTATATTAAGCAATCTTAATTCGAATGATCTTTTATTCTTAATTAAAATTTTCTTTTTATTATTTATATTTGCTTATTTAAATATTGAAATTTTTCTTAGGATATTCTTCAACACTTTAATGGAATTCCGAAGTAAATTTTGCACCTCAAGAGTAATTACGGGACACACTCGTCCTCACGAAGAGGCTCCGTCGTCGGATTAATATATTATGTATTTTATGAAATATTTAATTAACATTTTACTTATAATTATCTTATGAAATTCATCAAAATTTCACTTTTATAGACTTTTGTTTGCTCACTATAATTTTTATTTACTTTTGAATTTGGAATGAAAACCTTTAATATTGAAATTATTTTTCCCAAATTTTCCAACGCTTTGGTCAAATTTAGAAGGGAAATTTTCTCACCTAAGAATTTTCTAAATCTCGTACACTCACGAAATTCAAAAATTCCATCATCGGTTCAGTTTTCTTTTGCTCCCATTATCTAAGAAAATTTACACTTTTGATTTAAGGATTATTCATTATTGTCGCTTTCTTTAATTTTGAATTAGACTAATTCACTCTATTTTATTTAACCTATATAAGTTTTAATGAAAATTTCTCTACATTCCCCAACCCTTTGATCGAATGTAGAGGATTAAAGTCATTAATATTGTTCCAAATTTTTCAATACTTTGATCAAATTTGGAAAAACATTTTTTATTAAAAATTTATTTTATTTTTATTCTATTATATAGGTAGACACCTAATTTTTGCCCGAAATAATAAATGTATTTGGATCGAGTCTCATTTTAACCTTAGTAAATGTACTTATCCTTAGTTTTGAATAGGTGACTAATCACACCTAAGTTAAAATTTATTGGTGGCGACTCCATAACTTTACGTCTAGCGATTAGGTCCCTGGACAAAAAAATCGTTACGACAATATATATCCCTTTTTTATTTCTATGTTTATAAATTTAATTACAAGGCAAACTATGTCCAAAGCAAGGTTTTTTTTATAATATTAATGGAATCCGAGTCATGATATCTAACTAATGTCCGAAAAGCATAAACTAAATTATTCATCCACCATTTAGAAGCCCATGATCATTTACTTATTATATATATATATGTGTGTATCCATTTTTTATCCTTTCATAAGCCCATGAATATTTATTTATATGTGTTATTAAAAAAAACTATTATGGTTAAAACTTAAGCTTAAAACACCAACCCACTTTTAAAAAGCCCAAAATAAATATGTGCAAAACATAAAAACGTCTCTCCTCGGTGAGAGTCTTGGTTTTCTCTCCTTGGTGAGAGTCTTGATCTGGGGTTTTCCCTTGTTTTTGTATTCTTTAGCTTGAGTTACTTTTGGTGAGTCCGATATGGCGAAGGAAAGGATGGAAAAGCTATCGTTGGGCAACGATGAGGATGGGGAGATGATTATCGAGACTGGTGCAGATCAACAGCAAGCCACCCATTTCGATCTATGTCAGGTGGGACGTTTCTCACAGATCGATCTATCAATTTCAATGTTATGAAGAACCGGATGGCGAGTGTTTGGAGGCCGAGAAGAGGGGTTTGCATCAAAGATATTGGATCTGGCTTATTCCTTTTTCAGTTCTTTCATAGTATGGACCTTAAACGAGTCATGGAGGGTGGCCCTTGGTCCTTCGACAATCATATGTTGATTCTTCATTAGTTAGTCCCAGGTGACGTACCCAATCTTATTCCATTATTCTTCATAGATATTTGGGTGCAGATCTATGAACTACCAATTGGTTTCATGTCAGAGAGTGTGGGTAAACAACTTGGTGATTTCATTGGCCGTTTTGTGGAGTATGATGCCAATAATTCCTCATCAATATGGAGGTCTTACATGAGGATTTGAGTTAACATTGATGTTCGTTTGCCTCTCAAAAGATACAAGAAAATTAGAAAACAAGGAGGTGATTGGTCTCTGGTTAAGTTCAAGTATGAGAAATTGGGATCCTTTTGCTTTATTTGTGGCTTGCTGGGACACACTGACCGATTCTGCGACAAACATTTCTCATCTGAAGAAGGTGAAGTTAGAAAAGAATGGGGACCATGGTTGAAGGCTCCAACTCGTAAAAACACCAATATGGGTGGTGAAAAATGGCTGCGTAATGAAATAGGTGGCGATAACGATGGTGAGACAGATGACAGAGGATCAATGGTCATCAACGGCGGAAGGATCAACGACACTCCAAAATTGGAAACAAATCAAATTAGAGATGTTAGTGGCAAAAATAATGGCACTGATGAGGTTGAAAATCAGACAACATCCCTTAACTCAAGGGAACCAGGATTTAATGAGTTGACATTGATATATTCTGGTCAACAAGTACATGTTGCTGATAAGGATGAGAGATTGGATTTGAATGAAGACAGGAAGCGACGAACGGAATTCCGTATTAATGCAAACTAAGATAAAGAAATGGACGTGGATGTTACCAAGGCCCAAGAATATCTGATTTCTGCTACTACCCCAATTGTTCCTTTTTTATTGGCAGGCTCTGGCTCCTAGGCCTGCCAGGAGCCATGAATGTGTTAAGCTGGAACTGTCGGGGTTTAGGCCAACCTCGAGCAGTTCCTATTTTACGTGAGTTGATCAGAACCCACAAGGCTGATCTTGTTTTTCTTTATGAAACTCTTGTACATACAAATAAAATTGAGGAGATTAGAATAAAATTGGGTTTTGATTATTCTTTTGCTATTGATAGAGAAGGACGTAGTGGGGGAATCGCTGTACTATGGCGAAGCTCTTGCTTCTGTTCTATTAAAACTTTCTCTAGAAACCATATTGACATGGAGATTGAGGATACATCAAGAGGTAACTGGAGGTTGACTGGTTTTTATGGATTACCAAAACGTTAACGAAGAAAGGAATCTTGGAACTTAATCAGAAAATTACACGATACATCTACGCTTCCTTGGTGTTGTATAGGGGACTTCAATGACATATTGAGTATGGAGGATAAAAAGGGAGGTGCCGATCATCCTGAATGGCTGTTTAGAGGATTTCGACAGGTGTTGATGGATTGTAACCTTCATGACTTACCACTGGAAGGATATCCTTATACTTGGGAACGTGCAAAGGGCACTGAACATGGAGTGGAGGAGAGGTTAGATAGAGCCCTTGTTTCTTATTCTTGGCTGGAGCTTTTTCAACAAGCTAAACTGGTCAACCTAATTGCGTCCATGTCAGATCATTCGCCACTGTTACTGGAACTAGAGTTCAAGGAGATTCATCGAGTTAAAAGGCAATTTAGATTTGAGAATAACTGGTTGAGGGAAGCTGGTTTTAGAGAGGTGGTGACTGATTGCTGGTCCAGATTTGTAGACATAGATGTCATCTCTAAACTACACTCTTGCTCTGAGAGACTTGAAGTTTGGAGACGGAGAATACATAAGAATTTCCAAAAGGAAATTGATGTATGCATTAAAGATTTAAGCCAGCTTAGATATAAGCTAGATTCTGATTCGATTCAGAGGTTTAATGAGACTAGAGGCAAGCTCTCATCTCTCTTGGTTCGAGAAGAAGATTACTGGAAACAACGAGCAAAGTCCTATTGGCTTCAGACGGGGATTCAAACACCAGGTATTTCCATGCTTTTGCATCAGCTAGAAAGAAAGCCAACAAATTAGTTAGGCTTAGGGATGACAATGACAATTGCTATGAAGATATCAACGGGTTGTGCTCAATAGTAAAGGATTATTTTCAAAAACTCTTTGCTGATTGTGATGGTTACTATGATCCAGTGATTGCTACAGTTGAACCATGCATTACTGAGGAAGATAACAGTATGCTCTTGGCACTCTTTACGAAGGAGGAGTTTAAAACAGCTCTGTTTTAGATGCATCCGGACAAGTCTCCAGGCCCGATGGATTTAATCCAGCTTTCTTTCAGAAATTTTGGGATTTTGTAAGAGATGAAATCTTTTCAGCTGGATGTCAATGGTTAGAACACATAGCCTTTCCCTCATCATTAAATAACAAGAATGTGGTGTTGATTCCTAAATGTGAGAAGCCAGAAACAATGAAAGATCTGAGGCCTATATCACTGTGCAATGTGCTTTATAAAATTGTTTCCAAGGTGTTAGCAAACCGGTTGAAATCTATCTTGCCAAGAATTATTTCTAAGGAACAGTCAGCATTTGTTCCGGGAAGATCTATCATTGACAACGTACTGGTTGGCTTTGAAGTAATTCACACATGAAAAGGAAGACAAAGGGTAAAACAGGAGAGATTGCAGTCAAGATCGATATCAGCAAAGCATACGATCGAGTCGACTGGAAATATTTGCAGCATATTTTGACTCGAATGGGCTTTGCAGGGAAATGGGTGCATTGGATTATGCTATGTGTCTCTACAGTAAATTATTCGTTTGTGGTTAACAATCATCTGGTGGGACCAATTAAACCGAAGCAAGGCTTGAGATAGGGTGATCCACTCTCCCCATACCTCTTTATATTATGTGCGGAAGGTCTGTCTGCATTAATCAAGAAGGCAGAGAGTAGAGGACTCATCCATGGTGTAAGAATATGCAAAGGTGCACTAACTATTTCACATCTGCTCTTCGCAGACGATAGCCTATTCTTCTTCAGAGCAACCAATCCCGAATGTGTGGCTATGAGGAACATCTTTGTTACTTATGAACAAGTTTCAAGTCAGGCTATTAATCTCAATAAGTCAGGGATATTCTTTAGTAGCAATGTATTGCAGGAAGCGAGGGAACATTTGTCACAGATATTGGGTATTGTGGAACCATTGAATACAGGGAGATACTTGGGACTGCCATCATTGATCGGGAAAAGTAAGAAAGTAGTGTTTAAATTTTTAAAAGATAGGATTTGGCAAAAAATTCAGCAGTGGCGGAAGAGGCCTCTATCCAAGGTAGGTCGGGAAATCACGGTCAAAGCTGTGGGACAGGCAATACCAGCTTATTGTATGAATACCTTCTTATTGCCTACATCAATGGCGGATGGAATTCAAAGAATGCTAAATTCCTTCTGGTGGGGTTTGAAACAGTCCGGAGCACGTGGTATTAATTGGTTAGGCTGGGAGAAGATGTGTATGAGGAAAGAATTTGGTGGTTTAGGCTTTCGGGACCTTCATGGCTTTAATTTGGCTATGCTCGGGAAACAAGGTTGGAAATTCATCTCTGACCCTGATGCTACTGTGAGCAGGATCTTCAAAGCTAAATATTTTCCAAGAGGGAATTTTTTAACTACCCAACTAGGGTATAATCCAAGTTTCGTTTGGCGTAGCATCTGGAGTTCTCGGGTTGTGATCGAAAAAGGCATGAGGTGGAAAATTGGCAATGGCTATAACATAAAGGTGTGGACTGAGCCATGGCTTAGAGATATGAATAATAGGAACGTTGAAACTCCTATGAATCCAGATTTAAGTGAGCTAACAGTACATGATCTTATGATTCCTGGTCGGAAAGAATGGGACCTTGAGTTAATTTCTAACATTTTCAATGATAGAGATGTGGTTGAAATCACTAGTATTCCTTTGAATCAGAGATAAGCCCATGATTTGTTGTTATGGCATTATAGTAAGGATGGTAGATATACATTGAAGTCAGCATATCGTGTGATTATGGAAAAAATTTTCTCTCATGAAGAGCTTAAGGTGCCAGGAGACTGGAATGAATTGTGGAAGATGAGAGTCCCTCCCAAAGTGATGTTTTTATGGTGTGCGTGCTGGGACTGCTTACCAACAAGAAATAGACTTCAATCTAGAGGTATTTCTGTTCCCTTGTCGTGTGCTTTTTGTGGTCAGGATGTTGAAAATACTTGGCATTCCTTTATCAATTGTTCTTTTGCCAAAAACTGTTGGAACCATGCAAATCTATATGACAAAGTAATGTCTTGTGCTGACGCAGTCGAGAGGTTCCCTGAGTTAGTGTTCAAAATGTTTGCAATTACCACTGACATTAAGCTCGGGAAATTTGTAATGACATTATGGAACTTATGGAGGCAAAGGAATAATAAGCTGTGGAATGGTGTTTGTCAGAATGAAAACCAAACTGTTCTGTCAACCTTGGAAGTCCTATGCGACTGGCTCGCAGTGAAGGATCGACAGAATGAATCCCTTTACTCTAGCAACAGGTTAAGCAATGATTCTAGCTTGAGAGATGGCATATCTTATGAGTGGCAGAAGCCACTGGTTTTGGCACTAAAATAATGTAGATGCAGCTATTTTCAAAGACCACAAGTCGGTTGGCTTTGGCATGCTTATCAGAAATGATGCAGGTGAGTTTATTGTTTCGTGAACATCCTCGAAAACATGTATGATGACTGTTAAAGAAGCGGAGGCATATGGCTTATTAGAGGCAATCGAATGGGTTAATAGTTTGGGTTACCACCATGTGATCTTCGAACTTGATGCAAAGACCATGGTGGATGGGGTCAGCATCTCTTCTACTGATTACTCTGAATTTGGCTCTATTATCAGGAATTACAGGCTGTTGTTAGCTCAGGCACCCAATTTCTCTGTGAAACTTGTTCGGAGACAAGCTAATGAGGTTGCTCACGCCTTGGTAAGAGGTTCTTGTTTTCATGCTAGTCCCACTATATGGTACGAGCCACCTAGCTTTATAGGTGCTCTATTATCAAAATATTGTAATGACATTCGATAAATAAGATATACCTATTGGTTTTGATAAAAAAAAAAAATAAATATGTGCACACTACATGAGCTAAGCTCATCTCAAGACCATTGCCCAGCAAATATATATGCAGGTGACCCATGACCCATAGTAATCATTTAATCCCAACCCTCACAAATAAACTCCACATGTAAATCGTTTGCCATTAGATGAAAAGTATACAGAGCAGGTAAAAATAGTAAAATATGATAGAAAAAATGAAAGGGAAAGATGGAGGCGTGATACTCACAGTTATCGAGTAAGGGCCTTTCCTCTGTTCTTTGTTTTTTTTTTATATATTTTCGTTAACTTTCGATTGGGTCTCCTCTGAACCCAGATAATGAATGGATGGCCACCACTACCTGCTGGCATTACCGTTTCGCTGTCACTGCTCCCTACTCCAGTCGCCACATCCACTGCATGTCCTTGAGCCCAATCAGTTGTCGATTCTGTCTGCCTCCGATAGCCACCGGCTTCCCCCTTTTTTAATTTTCTTTTTTTTTTTGAATGCCTCTTGTGATTTGTGATCAGGACTTGGATTTGGGTGTTTCAATTTTTTAACTGAAATTGGGATTTTCCTTCTGCTCTGTGCTGTTGAGTGTGGTTTTATTTTGGGTAAAAATGGTAAGGTGGTTTTTCATTCATGGCAAAAGGTTCTCTTTTTGGTTTTTTCTCCAAACTTCCTCCCCTGTTTTTCTCTGACCTCTTTCAAGCCATTTAATAGGCAGTTTTAATTAAGAAAAACGGATAAAATCCCTAAGATCCTGGGATTGTAATCCATTTTGCAGATGACTTTTAATTTTCAATAACATTGTAATGGATTGGTGGAGATGACAGGGCTAAGTTTAGGGTGGCTGTCAGTTTGAATATGACTTATAGCCTCCCATGCAGGTGTCGGCACTGGCACTTCCCCATCTTCTTCTCTTTTTTTTTATTATATAAATAAACATTTATATATTAATTCATTATTTTATTTTTTATTTCAATATAAATTCAAGAATCACAATAAAAATATGGGCCAACCTCAACTAATTTGAGCACATTAGATTTTGGGCTTCAGCCCAAATAACTTAATTAATTTTAACAAATCAAAGAAAAAGGCCCGATTGTTTAAGACAAATTTGGAATTGATCTCGACAAACAAAATTTAATTTTCACGATACTTGAATTAGCTCGAACTTTAAATTAATCTCAAACACTAGTTTGCTCAAAGTCTGTTTCTTACAAATTAATTCAAGCTCACAATTAAATTTAATTAACAAGCAAATTCCAATATCAAATCACTAAGACTGAAACGAGATTCAACCCAAATATATTTATAGTTCCGGACAAAATTAGGTGTATACAAGTCAGAATGCAGAGTAATTGTTTCTGGAAATCATAACTCTTTATATAGAATGTGAAGGGATACAAATGAATGATTGTGATTGTCTGTTAAATAACAACCATTGATTTTTGGACATAATTGTTCCAGACATATAATTAAAAATATGTCTATTGGAGAAAATAAAAACGTTTTTTAAATTCAAAGATTGAATTTAAAATATTTCTGTCAAAAAGTACAAATTCTGATTAAGTCAAAGTGCCCAAGTGCCCATCTTTGACTTTTTAAAATAGCCCAAGCCAAATTCCATGGTCAAAGCCCATAAGGGCTTTAACTTCAAGTTACACTTAAGAGTTGATTTCCCTTTATAAATATATTACTTTACTCATTCACAAGCAATGTGAAAACTTATTCCCTTGTATTATTACAAGCTATCCAACAACATCAACTGAACAGAAGAAGGTAATGGCCTTAATCATTTCCTCAACTTTCTGTAGAAATCTTGATGGTTTCTATATTTCACTCTTAATTATCAAAAGTTAATTTCTTTTTTTAATATAATCACAGATATTTTCATTTGTTTTATGACTTGAGACTAATTTTGTTCGGATCGAGAGTGATAAACTGCATGATTTAAGAGTTTGAGTGAATACATGTTGGTTGTTTCTTAATTAAACGAACAAATTTTGTTACCTAGATTTTATGCATACTAGAAAATTGCCCATGCTTCGCTACGAGATATTTAAATCAATAAGAAATATACTCTAATGAAAGAGGCAGATACTGCAGTAGCTAGCCAACCCACACAAGTTGCAACCCACAGAACATCATAACAGCTCGCCAATCCACACAGCTGCAAAACCGCTCACCAATCTACACAGCTGTACAAACTTCCATTTTCTTGCTTCAATTGACAAAACACTGTTTAAAGCTATCTTTCTAGCAATGATACTAACATTATGCCCCATCGCGAATGACGATTACAAAGTGATCAGTATTCGCCATAGACTTTTTAAGGCGATAAGAAATCCAAGGATATGGGCGAGCAAGTTCCTAGAAAGACTCTCACTCAGGCCAAGAGTGAGTGGAATTTTGAGAACCTGGCGTTAAGGCAAGGCCATGGCTAGCAAACGCCTGGCGATAATGGTCAAGCAAGTAGAAACCCAAGATACCGGCGCTTAGGTCGCAAGCGATTAGAGGCCTTAGAGATTGGCTTAGGCATAGGCGAACATGCACTCAAGACACTGTCTTTAGGCCACAGGTGAATAGTGCCCAAGAGATTGGCGCTCAGCCACCAGGCGAACAAAGATCAAGTGTTAGCACTCAGGCTCGGGGTGAGCTAGTGCCTAAAAACACTGGCATTAAAGGTATGGGCAATCAGTTGAGATATTGGTTCGAAGACCACGAGCAAGTAAAGTGCAAAAATGCTAGAGCTAGGCGAGTAAAAATCCAAGATTCTGGCGTTAAGGCCACAGGCGAGTAAATGTTTAAAGCGCAAAGACCACGGGTGAGTAAAGTGTTAAAACGTTAGTGCTAAGGTTACGGGCAAGTAAGAGTCCAAGACACTGGCGCTAAGGCCACTTGAGAGTAAGGGATTGGCGAGCAAGTGCTGGAGTTTAGGCGAGCTGTTGAATTGCGAAATTTTGGCGAGCTGTTGGAGTGCTGCTGGACCTTTGGCGAGCTGTTGAAGTGCTAAAAGAAAAAGTAAAGAAAATACCTACATTAAATTTATAAATAAAAAAAAAAGCTTCCACGCACTGCAAAGAAGAAAAATACCATTAGATTCAACAAATTTAAAATAAAATAAAATAAAGACAATAAAGAAATAGAAGCCATTAAAAAAAAACCTTTGAAAAGAAGAATAGAAACAAAAAGAAAAAAAAAGGAAAAACCACTCAATTCATAGTCATCTAAATCATTA